>JANHFT010010496.1:21211-31296 GCA_032467955.1 Pseudoxenodon macrops | reverse complement strand
GGTGGGCTGTGAGACACGCATCCTACCTGACACTTGTAGCCTCATTGCATTCCTCGCCGTTGTATCCAGGAAAGCACGTTGCAAAACAAAACTTTTGAACTCGCAAGAGGTTTTCTTTTGCAACATGCTTCCATAGATACAACGGCGAGGAACGTGATGGGGCTACAAGTGTCAGGTAGGACGGTTCCTCCCCACCCCACCTGCCAGAAACTAGTCTTTGTGAGACCCGTTGCACTGCCGCTGCTGCTGCCTCGTGGAGAAGGACTGTGCAAGACAACCAGCCTTGCAGAGTCCTGCTCCACGAGCGGCAGCTGCGGGCCAGCTGCTCGGCTGGTGTGAAGAATGGAGGGGAGGCAGTGGCGGTGGGACATCAGTCCCATGCTTGCCGCCTCCTGCATCCCCAAAATAATAAACCCCCTCCCGATAATAAGGCCAAGGCCATATTCCGGGGGTCAAAAGAAAATAAGACCCTGTCTTACTTTCGGGGAAGCAGGGAAAGCAACAGCTGGTTTGGAGTAATTTGTGGCAAAACTGAAATATTCGATTTCGACAAGTTGGTCTATATATGGCCTGAAAGTGTTGGTTTCTTCCTCCTCCCCTCTCTCCTGCCCCAAAAATACAAAGCATAATTGTCCAAGGCAAAAATGGTTGGGTGAGGATAAGAGCAGGAAATGGCACATGTGGGGATCAATTTTTTTTTCTGTTTTATGCACATACTTTGTTAATCTTAAAAATGTAAGGAGATTAGTAAAGCCATACGCTATCAATGCAAGATATTAATATAAATGAGGAATGCTATTGTTAATGATTTTAACTTATTTTATTGTACCAGTGTCTAATTCTTTATTTGCTTTTTTTAAATAGATACCATGTTTAGTATCTTTGAAGAGACTCCCATGTGTCAGTTTTGCTGGTGTTGAAAGTTTGGATGATGTCAAAAATCGTACTTACAATGACTTGTTTGTTTCTGGTGGCTTCATTGTATCTGATGAATCTGTTCTCAACCCGGAATCTGTCAGTGTTGGTAAGGCTCATGTTCACTAAAGCTTAGGGCAGACTACAAATTATTTTATGTTCCTAATAGATCTAAGTGCTCTTATAGTGAAACATGTGTTTATAATTGGGATTCTATTTATTGCTTTTTTCTAACTCTTTGAGAATTTTGTTATAAAATAATGCTGTAAAATTCTGTTTAGGGCAAAAAATCCTTATGTTACTTTAAAAATCTTCAATAGTAGAGAAAATACTGTTCAGCAATTGAATGTCAGCCCTGGAGGCCTTTGAGGATCTTTGAGGAATTGCTTGCTTCGGAGTCTTACTTGGTTGGGAGTATTACTTACTATTGAAATTTTTGTAAAACAATTCATGTGGAAGTGCTGTCCAGAAGTAAGAAATAAATGCCCTCAATCCAAAGACATTTCCACTTTATTTTTTATTGTTGCTCAATTGACATGTCCCTTATTCCTTGGGTCCATCATTTACTTATTCTTATGACTTTATAGGTAGTCCTTGACCTACAACCAAAATTGGGACTGGAATTTTGGTTGTTAAATGATGTGGTTATTGAGTCGTCATGTGACCTGACCCAGTTTTATAACCATTTTTATTTTAATCATTAAGTGAATCCCGCTCTTCCCGTTGACTTTGCTGGTCAGAAACCCATGGAAAGGTTGCAAATTGCCACCACAGGATGCTGCAACCATCATATATGTGAGCCAGTTGCGAAGTGTCTGAATTGTGATCCTATCACTATGAGAGTGGTGTGACGGTCATAACTTTGAGGATAGATCATGTTACTTTTTCAGTGCTGTTGTAACTTTGAACAGTTCTTAAATAGTCATAAGTGACGGACTATCTGTAATTAGCTGCAGTGTCTTGTACTTAAATGTAGATCAGTAATAACTATAGCAGTTACTAGAGATTCATATGGCCAGATCAATCCATCACATACTGATTCATATTAATCACAATTTTGTATTAGTTCTAACGCTGGTAATACTATGCTGTTATGAAAATTTAGCATGAAAGGTGGATGCAGGGGAACAGGGAAAGAAGAAAACAAATAATTGGGAATGTTATTAATCTTTTTAATGCTTTATTATTTATAGTATCTTCCACAAAGCGATAAATGTTTCTGTGTACTTGAACCTTAATATAGAAAATTGGAATTTGCCAGTTCAACAAGCTTCAGTAGCTTTTAAAACAATTGCTATATTCTAATAAAATATTTTTACAGGGGAAATATAAGTTGCATAAAACTTATAATAAAAATCATTTGGCTATAATTTTTAATACTTCATTTGCTTTTCAATTTCTTTGTAACATTTACAGTAAACTTCACAACTAAACTTAACATAATGGGGAGACTCATAAATGTAATTGATTTTTAAAAATTAAGATTAACATTTCTAAGTGAAAGTCATGATTCTTACTTGAAGTCAATAATTTTCTCCTGGAGTTCTAGCAACATGCTACTAATAAAAGCTGTGGTTAAATATTGTGCTGTGTGTCCTGTACAAATTTATCTAATTCCTATTTTAAGAAATATAAGCTAGGGTTTACATTTTGTTTTCAAAATTAGATAAACTTAATGAGTTTCTGAAGTTCCTTGGAGAGTTGAGTACTCCAGATGAAAAGTGGCAATGGAAAATCCACTGTAAAATACAGAAAAAATTAAAGGAGCTTGTAAGGTATGTATTAGGTATATAAGAATTACTGTATTAAAAAAAAGATAATTTGAAATTGGTCTGGTAGTAGCTATATCAATCATTCTTTATATTGGTTAAAGTTATTTTTTGCCTACCATTTCCCAATTATTGTGAGAACATTGTTTTCTATTTTCATTTTTAAAACCCTTCTTAAGGTAAAAATGCAAACTCTTTTTTTTTAAATACTTCAAAACCATGCTTTTATTTAATAAATAGCCTGCATTTGTTTTAAACAATGTCTATAGTCTTAGTTTTTGCTTTTTCTGTAGAAAATTAGAAATTGGCTTGGTAATTTTGTCTACAATGCTTATATTATATAAATGCAGATCATACATTGTTTTTCTTCCAACAGAACAAATAAAAATGCCATGAACTTGCTAGCACTTCTGAGTGCTTATCAAAAGAAACACATGGTTGAGATTCTGGCCTACCATAGCTGTGATTCTCAAACACGAACTACTCCAGAATTAGAGTGTCTCATAAAACTTCAATATCAGAATATTCAGCAGAGGCATGTGATCTTTCTGACAGGTAGAAAATAATTCTGATTTTCATATATATATGTATTTACATATATCTATACAAACATGTTATTATCATATAATGAACATTTCCCCCCTCTTTGCTTAGAAAAGAATGTGTCAACCTTTGCAAGTTACGCTGATAATGGAATAGTGGTTACTACTGTCAGTTCCTTTATGCACAACTTCAAAAGTCTAGTTGGCTGCCACAACTCAGTTACTGAAGAAAGCCTGCCTTCTCCCACTGATTATGATAAACAAACAGGTAATAATATAGTTTAATTTATCTCACATGTAGCTAGCTAGATTACTTGAAATGAGGAATGAGTATATATGCTTCAGTATAAGTAAAGAATGTAATATTTCTGAACTGTAGAACATGTAAAAGTAAGAAAGAGTAGTGCTGTACACCATCTTAATATGAAATTGGTCTGATAGGGTATTCAAGAAACTCCATGAAATGTAAAAGGGTTAGGATAAATATGACAGATCTGAAGTGTAGAAAACAAGCAGTGAGTGAGAGTGTCGGTAATTGTGATGGGTAATTTTCATACAAAATTCTGACCTACTGTATAACTTTAGATGCTGTTTTGACATTAAATCCTTTGGAGCTGGAAGTTGGGGTTTCCCAACAGTAAGCATGAAGCAGAAGCTTTTAGCATCGGAATATCCGGACGTTCACAAGAGGGTTATATGTGTGTTGAGTAAGTGAACAAAAATGACAGAAGACCAGCCTTAAATGATATGCGACTTTGAGACCTGAAGCCTAAAACGGTGTGAGTAGTGCATAGTATTTTTAGATAAACTTTCCATTTCAATAGAGTAGGATTTTTCTCTTCTTAATGTAGCTCTTATAGAAAACGATGAAAAGGATGAGGAGGACATGTCTCTGGATTCAGAGGATGAAGCATCACAAATAGAAGTTTGCAATGATGCCTCAAACTGTGATTCCCATTTGGAAGATTTACAGACAGAGACCAAAGGACCACATGCAACAGATTCTAGGCAAAACTCTCAAAGTGATGCATTGCTGTCTTCTGAAGAACAACATTGCTCTCTGACAGAAGACACTTCTAAAATGGACATGCCAGATATACAGCCAGTTACTCCTGTTTCAACTACCTGCTCTGCTGAAGGGGAGAGAACTAATTCAGATGAACAAATTCCTCTCAGCTTTCAGATGTACAATAGACAATTAAGTGTGTCCCATCAATTCAGTCATTTTAATGTTCTCACTCATCAGACCTTTTTGGGAACAACGTACCCTATGTCTGCCAGTCAAAAGCAGGAAAGTGGAAATTGCTTTCTGACTGCTTACAGTCAGAACATGGATATGGACCATTCTTCATCTTCATCCAATAATTGGGATATTAGTTGTGATTCTTCGAGGCCATTTCCCAAACAGAAATGAGCAAAGCAGAAATGTCTTCTTTTTTTTTATATTTCTTGCGGACTTTAGAAAAAAAGTGAATTAAGTATTTCTAGTCTCTGATCTAAACATTTCTTGTTTCTTAACTCAGATGTTTTCATGTTTATTTAAATCATGAATGGTCTGTATCAGATAAAGCACCTGAAGTTTGAAATAAATATATATATTTTTAACATATATTGTACTTGAATGAACTTGTTCGTTGGCACTTCTTAAGTTTTACATTTTGTAGTTCACATGTAATTAAGATTATCAACCTGAAGTCTAACTTATGTAATTTGAATGTTTGCCTGAACCATATGTGAAAGAGGGAAGGGATAATTTTTAATGTAAAGTATAAAAGGACATTCAAACCATTTTTTCTTTAAAATAGCTGTTATGTACATATGTGAATGTTTTGTATAAAATCTTTCTATCGCTTTAAAGTCAATTCTAGTTACTTCATCAAATATCCTGGATTTTTGATTACATACCTTAGTTAGAATAAACAGTAGATGCAGTTTGTTTTGAAATGAATAAAATAATTTGTCCAGAGAGGACTTATTAGCAAGTTGCATTTTGTTGTGTCATCTGTTTCCATGAAATAGATGCAGCCAAGATGGTTATTTATCGTTCTCAATCAAGTTAACGTTTGCCATCAAGTTCTGCATTTACTAAAAGTATGTAATACTCTGATTAGTATTCAGAGTTATCAGAGCTCTTTTTTAAAAGCATAGTAATACTAAATCAGGTTATTTCTGATAGAAAACTTGCAATTCTATGTATATGTAGATGAACTGGCTTCATTGACATCAAGGAAGTTAAGAATAGCTCTGTGTGGAGTTACTGTCATAATATACTCTTGTATCCCTGAATTTGGATTTTTTTAAATTAAAACATTTCATAACAATAAAATGCTGCTATTATATCTTCCACTTCATGAATATGAACTGTGCTTTGCTGTTAACTGCATATAAAATCTGTCAAGAAATCTACAGCATTTCATTATTATAATGTAGAACTGCAATTAATGCATAATAATGGAAGAATTTATTTTAAATTGATCTGCCATAAATGGCACCTAAAGTCATGTATAATAGAAAATAAAATGGGCTAAAGTATGCTATTTTTGCTATATATTTGATTAGGAATAGATGTAGAGAGCATAAATAATTTAAAGCTTTAAAGCAGGAGTTCCCATGTATTTTAAATGGTGAGCACTTTTTAAATTTTTTGGTGCATTGTATTCACTCACAAAATGATTACCATGAAATAGTCACAGTGATGGAGAAGGCAGGAGGCAAATTGGTATGAATATAGATACCCTATTGCCCAAATCACATTTCTTTTTTGTTTGGCAAATAACACATCCAAGCAAAAAGCCCTGAGTTGCAGCCATTAACCAAACAATGGAGTGAATACTTTTAAGAAGAACAACAAAAAATATGTTGGGAATAGCTTGGGAATGTAAGCTGTAAAATGTATTTAGAGTAACAGGGACAAGGTATTAAATTGACATATTCTAATGAAGGGTTGGTTTACAGAAGGTGAGATTGAACACGTCTGGAGAATAAGTAACCGGTTAAAGTCATAAAATAACCAATTATATCAAGAAGATACATAGAACCTGCTATTTGAAGGTTCTAAGTATTGGATAAAGCTCTGATCATGTTATAAGTCACAAAAGAGTATGATTCCAGATAATTCTGAAATTTTTGTTATTTTCATACAATTTAGTCACTTCTAATTGGCAAGAAGCTTACCTTTAAACATGATTTTAAACATAAACACTGTGATAGTGATTAGTTAATTGGACTACAATTAGAAAACCTTAAAAAGTTTTTTGAATTTTATGGTTTATAATTTTTTAGTTATTGGGTTTTATTGTTTTGAGCTTCCCAGAGTTGTTTTTAAAATAGATGGCCAAATATTTTAAATAAAATAAACCATTTCCAATTCATGCTGAATGTATATAACTCCCATCAGCTTCATAAATACGTTAAAAGACTTGGCAGTAAGGGAGAAATTATGCTGCTACTTTGATCTCTTTAGAGGAAATAAGTTTAATATTAGGCTGTAAATGACTACTATTATATCGATATCAGTAACTAGACTGTAGCAGTTAGACATCTGCAATGTCACTTTATAAATTGTATAAAATCATTTAAACAGAAATTTCAGATCTGAGGAGACTTGGGCATATTCCCTCATGAATATTATGATAGTTTAAGATCTGGCTTGTATAACTGAGACTTGGCTGGGTACAGAGGGAGGTGTTCCCTTCTTAGAAATGTGCCCAGTAGGTTATCGAGCATGGCACCAGCCTAGATATTCAGGGCTAGGGAGGGTGTGTGGCTGTTGTTACCAGATAATCTGGCAGCCTCCTGGGGCATGACTCCACAAGCGCCTGACTGAGAGACCCTTTTTTTAAGGTTGGGCTTAAGGAATCAGGTGGGATTGCTGCTGCTGTACCAGCCTCCCTGCTGCATAGCAACTTCTCTAAGCAGGCTCTTGGACCTCACCGCAGGGCTGGCAGTGGAGTTGCCCAGGCTTATAGTTCTCGGGGACTTCAATCTGCCAACCATGGGGGTGGGGTCAGAGGTAGCCTGGGATTTTATGGAAACCGTGTCTTCGATTGGCCTGTTCCAAGTTATCCAGGGCCCAACTAAGAATAGTGGTTACATACCCAATTTGGTGTTCTTGGTGGAGCAGTGCCTATGTGACCTAGAATTGGACTTGTCTTTGGTCCCCCTGTCATGGTCAGATCATACTTTGGTGGCAATTAGTTTCTTGAGAGCTGAAGGTGAGCCATCTCCTCCTGGGGAAGGAGGAGACTGAGGTCCAACTGAAGGGGCGTGCTGAGGAACGTGAGGATTTTCTGGAAGACAAAATCACTTGAATTCGTTCCCAGTTAGATGCTGGCATGATTACTGGTCCAATGGAGGCTCCTGGGGCAGGTTCTTGCCCTGTTATCTGGGAATGATTTGACTCTGTTGCTCCTGAGGAAGTGGATAGGATCCTAGAGTATGCGCGCAAGCACCTGTGTTTTAGACCCTGGTCCCTCATGGCTTGTGAAAGCTTCCCAGGAGATAACAGTTCTCTGGCGGTGATTAATGCTTCCCTCAGGAGTGCCTCAGCACATTAAAGAGCCTGTGGTCTGCCTTCTTCTCAAGAAGCCATCGCTGGATTCCACCTTGTTGGATAATTTCTGACCTGTCCCCAGTCTTTCCTTTTTGGGGAAGGTTATTGAGAAGGTGGCTGCACGGCAGCTCCAGAGATTTCTGGATGAAATGATATCCCTACCAGTCAGGATTCAAGCCTGGATATGGGATAGAAATGGCATTGGTCGTGCTTTTTGATGATGCCTGGTTGGAGTGGGATGGGGGTGGTGCATACATCCTTGCTGTATGTGACCTCGGCAGCTTTCGATACCATCAACCATGGACGGTATCCTGGAGCGGCTTTGGGGATTGAGAGTGGGGGGCTCTATGCTATCCTAGTTCACTTCCTCTGGCTGCTTTCAGTTGGCGTTAATAGGTGAGAGATCCAGCCTTCGCCCACTACTTTGCAGGGTCCTATAGGGCTCAGTATTTTCTCTGCTCCTATTCAACATCTATATGAAGCCTTTGGGTGAGATCATCCATCACCATGAACTGAAATATCTATATGCTGATGATACTCAGCTGTATGTCTGAGCCCGTGGTGAGTTAAGCGATGGCATGACCTCCCTTTCGCAGTGCTTGGAGGCTGTTAGGGGCTGGAAGGGGAGCAACGGGTTGAAACTGAATCCTTGAAAGAACAAATAGCTCTGGATTTGAGGTTATTTGGCCCATGAAGAATTGCCACCTTTGGTCTTGGATGGGGTGGCACTGCCCCCAAACACCCTGTGTGTAATCTGGGGGTTCTTCTGGACTCGCAACTCCTGCTCAAAGAACAGGTGGCAGTCATGACCAGAAAGTCCTTTGTGCAGCTACAGTTTGTGCAGTTACGCCCTTTCCTGGACAACAATCCCTATTCATGATCACTCATGCTCTAGTCACCTCCAGTCTTGACTATTGCAAAACGCTGTACATGGAGCTGCCCCTGAAAACCATCTGGCCCACATGGTTTTGTGCAGACCTCCGAGTGCACATGTATCGCCTCTCCTATGGGAACTGCCTCGGTTGCCGATTTGCTTCCTGGTGCAATTCAAGCTGCTGGTTGTCACCTTTAAAGCCCTTCATGGCTTGAGACCAGGTTATCTGAGGGACTGTATCTTGCTGGTCACATCGACCCACTAGAGCTGAGAGGCAAGGAATGTTGTGGGTCCAGTCCCCTAAGGAGCTATATCTGGTGGGACCCAGAAGAAGGGCCTTCTCTATGGTTGCTCCCACTCTCTGGAATTTCATCCTTCCAGAGATTAGACTCCCCCTCCCCCTCTAACATTCTCTTGGAAGTTCCTGAAGATGTGGTTCTGTCAGTGGGCCTGTGGAACCATAAATATAAATTTTCTAAATAAATAAATATAAAATAGTTGTTACCAGAAATATTTAAGTACTTTTATTGATTTTTCTTATCACTCCTTAATCTGATAACAATTGTTTAAATTAAGTTTTAATACTATTTTGCAGAAAGGTTTGCATTGTTTCCCCTCCTCTTTTTAGCCTCTATTATAAATGTACTAAATATTTTCTCTCTGTTGTCTATAGTTAAAATGAAGTAGTCTGTATTAAAACGTTGGTTTTCAGATTTTGAACTCTGTCCAAATGACTGATTTTTAAATTTGTAATTTAGTACTGTTATTTTTCGGAGTATAAGACGTACCTTTTTTCTCCAAAAAAGAGGGTGAAAATTTGGGTGCAATGTAGCCCTGCCCATCCTCCGGCCCATCCTCCGGCCTCCATGTTTTGTACCTGCTCCAGACTGCAGGGATTGCCACAGACCATCGCCTCAAAAACGGATCTTTTGCAGGCTGCAAAGGCAGCCCCTCCCAAATGGAGCTTTCCTCCCAAACGCCAGTCATGGATGCTGGTAGGCAGAAGCAGATTTTTTTCTTCTTATTTTCCTCCCCAAAAACTAAGGTGCGTCTTATACTCTGAAAAATATGGTATTTGAGTTTCAGTATTTGAGTTAACTGGATATAGTTCAGGGGTGGGTTCTAATTTTTTTTACTACCGGTTCTGTGGGTGTGGCTTATTTTGGGGGCGTGGTTTGAGATCAGGTGACCGGATGGGTGTGTTTTTACACTTTATACACACACACCCAACACAAAACAACACAACTGACACACACCATGCAAAAGCACACAAAATGGCTCCTGCCACAAGCATGAACCTCACAGCCACAAAGAGCTGGGGAAAAAACTTGTGCACTTTACACACACACACACACCCCACAAAACAACACAACTGACTCACACACCATGCAAAAGTACACAAAATGGCACCAGCAACAGATTTAACACATTTA
>JANHFT010010495.1:579187-589777 GCA_032467955.1 Pseudoxenodon macrops | reverse complement strand
AAAGATGTAAAATTCTAGAATTTTTTGAAAAGCACAGAATTCCATTGCTGCATAGAAGATAGCTCATGGTATGGGCACATCTTCCTTAAGGGTGATCATTAAAGTTCAACAGCTCAGTTCATCTGACATTCTCAAAGTCTGAGCTCTTGTTTTGAAATATATATGTCATGTGAGAACACTGAGATAGAAGTATTCTTTGAAACTGGGATAACATGACAGGATCCAGTAATATTTGTGATCAAATTTAAACCCAAGGAGTCTGCACCAGTAAAATGTTATGATGCATATTTTGCATTTTTTGCTACAGCTTTCCAGCCCTGTGCTTCCATTTAAACTTTATGAAGATTTCATGGCTTTCTCAAGAAATTTGCAGAAAAGTGGGGATAATTCTGAGACGGATCCCATCAAAACCACCAAGGATTTGCTGAGCAAATTACCAGCAACAAATTATAATACTATAAGGCATCTTATTGCTCATCTGTACAGGTAATGAAAGAAATAGCATTGAATATGCAGCTTTTGTCTTTTAGGACAAATTAGCTCTGTTAAATTTATCTGACCTGGATATCATTTTTCTTGCCAACAAAGCGACTAACTTTTATCAGTGAATTCTAATCATATCCCTTTTTAAAAATGAATTTAAATTAAGAGAATGGGGCAGTGACTTGGAACAGAGCAAAAAACATTATTTTAAGTGGCAGAGAAGTATGTGGAATTACATTAATGGAAAGTATGAAAAAGAACATTTGGTAGAATGATGAGGTGAAAGAGATTAAGGGTGGGGGAAAATGCATATATGAGCATGATTGTTGCAGAATGTAAGAATAACAGGAAGATATCCTGTATAAAGTATTTAAACTTTTTTACAAGTATGGGAATGCATGATCTCACTCTCAACCTGCAATTGGCAATTTCCACTTAATCTTTTATTGTAGTGGTATTGCCTCCTCCTCTTTAGTCAGTCATTGCACCAAGCCCTTTGTTCTTGGTTGCTGGGCTACCCACCTCCTTTTGAAGTGACTTTGCTGTCATAAATGGGTGAAACACTGCATTTTTGTCCTGCCAGTTTCCCCTTTTCCTTTTTCCTCCCCACCGGTCCACAGCTGGATGTGCTAAATGGGAAGATTCTGAATACAAAGGGAAATCAACTAGGGGGCTGATTATATAAATGTCTATCAATGAAAATCCACATCCTCAGACCCACCCAAAGAAATGCCGGGTGGTTGTTTTCCTAGCATGGGTGAGAAGAGTATAGAGCTAGGGGGATCTATCAATCAGGGCTGGACAGGACCATCTGGACAGGACACCTGGCAGCATCATTTCTAAAACTGAAGAAATAGAAAACAATTTCTTAAGCCAGTTTCATTTTTAGCTGGTTTTTGCACAGGAGACAAGTAGCTTAAAACAAACAGAGCAAGGAATGGTTAAAATTAGAAGAGGAACACAAAATGCAAGGCAGTTTTGATAGAAACATAAAGTTGTTTTGGAAGTGGATAAAAACAGCTTAAGAAGAAACCTCTAGCATGGCGAATGGAATTAAAAATTAAAAACAATGGAATTATTTTCAATGAAATTGCAACCAGAATCTTTTAGATATTTAATAATACGCTGCTGCAAAGAAGGATAATGATATGTCATACGCTGGGACTGCAATAAATATTATGTTAGGGGGGAAAACGGGGGGGGGAATAGAAAGGAAAGTCAAAAATATTTTGAGAATAATGAAAATAGTAAAGCAGCAGGTATTTTTTTCTTTAGATATTTTTATCCCACATTTTATAAATAACTCAAGGGAATGGACATAACTAATATTCCTTCCTTCTCCTATTTTCCACAACAACCCACTGAGGTGGAGGTGGATTGAGAGAGAAGGATTGGTCCAAAATCAGCCAGCCAGCTTTTAGGCCTCAGGTAGAACTAGAACTCACAGTATCCTGGTTTCTAGCCCGACACCTTAACTACAAGACCAAATTGGCTATCTAGGTTTAGATAGTATATTTGAGATA
The DNA here is from genome assembly GCA_032467955.1 of Pseudoxenodon macrops. Lineage (NCBI taxonomy): Eukaryota > Metazoa > Chordata > Lepidosauria > Squamata > Pseudoxenodontidae > Pseudoxenodon > Pseudoxenodon macrops. The sequence continues at coordinate 587,771 of JANHFT010010495.1, read as the reverse complement.
TATTAAAATATTAATGTAATTTATTTACACTGTGCAACTTGTGTGAAGGCTGTATCTGTGGCTAACAACTGGAAGAATAAACGGGTTTACTTGCATAAATGGAATGCTTTCTTTGGGAAGAAAGCCTTTAAAAATGGGACTGTAGATGTCAAGGAAGGTTGAAATTCCTGGAGGTTGACATTTCCCTCTGTATGAGTTTCCAACTTAGGCTGGCAATAGATTTGGAATTCACAAAGAAAGAAGAATGCTGATTACTTGACTATAATGCTTTATCTATGTATTCCTCTATGTGGGCATGCTTCTGGAATGTTCTGCCTCCTGTGCCAATTTGCCACTGCAGAAGTGGAAAAGGTGGGAGAGCATATGAAGTGTCATCGGTGACAATAGAAATGGCAGTAGGCTTGTCTTTGGGACAGAAGGCTTCGAAACTGGGAAGCCCCAACTTATGATGGCTCCCTGGCAGTCTTTTGAAAGAAGCAATTTTTCTGGAAGGTGCAGAAACAAGAAAGCAGAGGGAAAGGTTAGAAGCCATTTTCCTTACTGGCTGCACATGCTGTTTCTATCCAGCCCAAAACAGCCAAGAGCTGCAAGAAGATAATGTGCAGTCTATTGTGTGCAGCCAGCAATTTGCCTATCTTGCTGCAGAGGTGCAATCAAAGGACTATTTTCAGGGTTAGACAGAAATCTGAGTTCTGAGAGTTAAACACAGTGATTTCGCTGTGTGTGCAAGAGCGTTGAATTACAGTGCCATGCACCCATCTTTGAGTCTTCAGAAAACGAAATTAGCATGAAATTTGCTGTCCCTTTTCGCCAGTCCATATGTTGCCTCTCTCATCTCTGCTCCCAGTTGTCTATGGAGATTCTCAGTCATCCAGGTCATGGTTGTCCCAAAGGTGCTTTTTCAAGAGGACTTTCTTATTTTTCTTTGAAGATCTTTCATTCTCATCCAAGAAGCTTCTCCAGCTCTGAAGAATACGACCTAGTCATAATTGAAAACAAAGCATTTTTTTTATTATTTTGGATATATTACAACAGAGGTAGAAATTAATGGATTTAACTGCCCAATGCAGATAATAGCATGGGAACACAGAATTGATTCTAGAGTCACACAAAAACCATGGGGAAACTTCTCATAGTCTGGTATAAACTCCTGGTTTGAGGAAGACATTTGTAGAATAGAGGACGGGATTACTGAAATACATAGCAAAAACCAGTAGGAAAGAAGAGACTGTACGCTAACAATTGTTTTCACACTGATATGATGAAGTGAGTTGTTCCTTATCTTCTATATATATAAAAGCCAAATACCACTCACTTATCACGAAATCTCCAGAAGAGTAAAGCCTACAAACTTGACATTTGGCACATATATTCCTCTTGGCTTCTAAGTGCTTCTAGGTCTGCTAAGAAAGGATTTTTCAAAATGACCATTAGATCATTAGTATTTCATATACAGTATTATATTCACATGCTCTGATGCCAAGGAGTTAGATATTCTACTCCTCCTACCCAACTGAAAAGAACTCTGTTCCAACTGCCAGTTGCCTTATATTAACACACTCTGATGCTACCCCTTCGCTAAACCGGGTGTGTGTGACTCATCCGGCCTGTGGGCTGGGACATTCTACTCCCCCTCCTTCTCTGTTCCAACTGCCAGTTGCCTTATATTAAAACACTCTGATGCTACAGAGCTACACATTCTACGTTAAGTTTCAGGCTTTAAGTATCAATTTAGCATACCCGATCACATAGTTTCATAGCGAAGCATGGGCGTCCAGCTAGTTTATCATATAGGGGAAACATTCTTCCTTCAAGATGACAATTTGCAGAGATACTGCATTGGTTGACCTTTATGTTGCTACATTTTATTTCTGATAATTTCCGCTCCTGCACAATTATTGAAGTAAGGTTGTAAAATGGGTATTAGTTAATATGTATGTAAGATGTGTGTGTATTTGTATGTGTATATGTATGTATGTGTATATATGTGTATGTGTACATACATACAGACACACACTTTGGGATAGGATCTCTGGTAAGCGACTGGCATGGCAATTGCACAACCAGCTAGAAACACAGTTTGGAACCTGCACGCCATTATGTTCTCCATTCATGAAAAACTATTGTGCCCAAACTTTCTAACCCTTTCTAACCCTGTATTTTTCTTTTCAAGGGTGGCTGAAAGATATCAGGAGAACAAGATGTCCCCCAACAACCTGGGCATCATTTTTGGCCCTACTCTAATCCGGCCTCCCTGTAATAATGATGTGTCCATGTCATGCCTGGTGGATTCAGGATATCAGTCCCAGCTGGTTGAATTTCTTATCCTGAACTATGAAAAGATATTTGGGATGGATGACCTGCCGTCAGCTGGATTTTGTGACTGTGAAAACTCTTTGAAACGGGCAAATACTACTGAAGTTCTTTCAAGCAATCAAAGACTTTCCAATGCATCTTTTGAGGTAGGAATCAGGGATGGGCTGGCCTTAAATGAAATAAATGAGCCTCTTTGAGCAATAGACTGAGATAAATGGAAAATTGGATTCAAGCTACCCAAACGTGAGTGGCTATGGGCTTTTAGTCCTCTGGGTCCAGATGATATTTCATCTGACTTTGGATGGGTTGGCACTCCCCCAGACAGAACTGGTGTGTAATTTGGGATCTTCCTGGACTCATAGCTCCTGCTCCTTGCCCAGATTGTTCCAGTATGCCAATTGCACCCCTTTCTGGACCAGAAGGTCTTGCACATGACTACCCATGCCTTGGTCATCTCCTGTTTGAATTACTGCAATGCATTCTTAATGGGACTGTCCTTCAAGACCATCTGGAAACTTCATCTGGTCCAGAACGCAGCAGTACGCATGGTAATGGGTGCCTCTGGATTTGCACATGTAACATCTCAATTGCTTGAGCTGCACTGACTTCCAGTTGTTTCCCCAGGAGTAATTCAGAGCATCTTTAAAGCCCTGTATGACAAAAGGCCACATTACTTAGGGACCACCTTTCCCTAAGAACATTTACCCATCCTACGAGATCTGATAGGGTGGGCATGCTCCTACCCTTCCTTTAGATTTTGTTATTTTATAGGAGCTAAGAAGTATGCATTTTCTGTGGCAGCCCCTTCCCTATGGGACACTCTGCCCCCTGAAGTTCAACAGGCCCATATCCTCTTAGCCTTCTCTAAAACATTGAAGATCTGGCTTTCTCCCCAAGTACTGGGATGAGGTGATTGCCCTATCTTGGTGCCAACTTTTTGTTTTTAATGTGGTTGGTTTTTATAGTTTTAATGTGGTTTTTATCTTGTTTTTATTTTTCATTGGGAGCTATCATGGGTTTCTTATAAGATGAAGCAGGACTATATAAATGTTTTTTAAAATACTGCCACTTTTTCATTTTGCATAAAGTACATGGCCAGCCATTCCATGCATGTCTCTTTAAAGTGGCCCTCTGTGATATATTCCAAAGAGGCTATAAAAGACTGCATAATTTAAGAAAAAGAATCAGCTGTTAATTGTTATTAGTATTAGTAATATCTTAGTTAGAGGAGATAAAGGGAACCTATATAGGAATTGCACTTCATTTACCCAGACAATAATCCTGTAACCTAGGTTGGAGTAAGAATGAGTTTCCTTGGCTAACTCCCTGATCTAACCCCATAAACATTATACCAAATATGTAATTCAAATATGTAAGAGAAGCAACCTAGAACTAAGAAGAAATTTCCTGACATATCAATTAACCAGTGAAACAACTTGCCTCCGGAAGTTGTGAATTCTGCAAAACTTGAGGTTTTTAAGAAGTGATTGGACAACCAGTTGTCTGAAATGGTATAGGATTTCCTGCCTGAGTAAGGGGTTGGACTAGAAGACCTCCAAGGTCCCTTCCAAGTCTGTTATTTTAAATTCTAAAATATAGATTCTCAGTGTTAGCAGAACTAAAGTGTTGAATGGATATTCTGCCATTTTTGTTTTCTGAAAATACATCTTTATTTTGATATTACAAAGTACCATTGAAATTATTATAAATAGAAATAAAATTTTGAAATACAATGGATGTTTCTCTTTAGAAACACTAAACACTATAACACTAACAGTTTTTCAAAATGCAGCACAGATTTTACTTTAGAAAATAAAAATGTCTAATATCACCCTACCAATCTCTCACAGCTTTCTTGCTGCAATTAGATAAAATTGGTGGAGGAACTCAATTCAACAGATTCATAGCATTTTTTTTTCCAAACAGAGCTCTGCCTCCAAGCTATGTTTGGGTGAAGATGATTGTGGAAGTGAGGATAGTTCCTTCACTGAGGCCAAGCGGAAAGACAGCATGGAGCAAACTGTCAACCCCGTAGGTAATTTTTCTTCTATAGCAAACTGTTTTTTAAAAGAATATAATGTTGAGAAATCTTCATTCTACTCCAAACAATTAATTATCTAAAATATCATCTTCTTCAGAATGAGAAACGGCAGCATAAGGCAGTTCTGAAATTCTAATTAATTATGCCATCTAAACTGAGTTAATTAGGATGACTTTGTCTTCCCCAGTCCAAGAGAGTTTTGAAAAGTGACAGCAATCTCCTAAAGGATGCACAGCACGGAATATTTTAATGCTGAAATTTATAACAGTTTAAACTATGTTATATGAAAATCACGTATAGGTACAAAATGGAAAATGATCATATTTACACACCTGGTTGCAAAGCTGACTTGATTTAATTTAAAATAATTCTATGTAGGTAAAGCCAAGGATTTTTATGTTTCCACCAACTATAGCGCCCCCCCCCCAATTGTTTGTAAGAGAAGAGCAGGTGAAGCTAGGAGGCAGAATTAAGTGCATCATCAGTTTAGAGTCCTTGCGTTCCCACCCTCCTGAATTCTGTTGATTTTTATCTGGCGACAATTCAGTTGATCAGATTCTTGTGTATCGGCTTGAATAAATATTCTATACTACAACTTTTCTAATAGTTCTGATTCTTTGTATCTGACATTCTTCGAATGCCATGTTTTCCAGAAGTGTCCGATTATTATGCAAAAGAGGATGTTGAGGATGGAACTTTTGGGCAGGTTCAGGTGGTCTCTTATGTTTTAGGATAGTAAATAGCATTAAATGATCTGAATCTGAGGTGCAGATACATCAATAAAAAAATAAAACAGCTATAACACATAGATGGTTGATGAATTTGGTCCTTTTATGAAATACCTATAACATATAACATTGTGGCATATGCAAAACAAAAACCTACTGCTGTCCTGATTGTAAGAGATCTGTGTTATCTTATACCAGTCAAGATGTGTGGAGAGTGGGCAACAAAGTGCTTCCTCAAAGAATCCAGCTAATCTTTTCTTGCTTTTAGAAAAACACCATGTGCTTTTAAACTCATTGTCTCCTGGGTGATACATGGAACAGATTGCCTTTCCTCATTCTTTATCAGATTCTTTTTTCTTCTCATTCAGAGCTGAACAGGACAAATGATACAGAACTGCAAGACTTTATACTTGATCCAGACGTTACTCTCAACTCGCAATCCAGGGGACGCTTCAACCGGATGCCAGTAAAACATTCTCGTACCATCATCCCCAGAGTTTCCAGTCTGCCCCTGCTGGCTGCTGTTTTGTCTAATTCAGAGGCAGCCGGTAGCCGGTTGGAGACGAGTCCAAGCAGACGCAGTGCCTCACCTGATATCTCTGGAAAGCGTAAACATTTTGAGATTACACGAGAAACTGCTAGGATTGTCTCCAAGCTGCAGGCTCAAAATGGAACAGAAGATTATTATCAAGTTCAGCTTGGAGCAGCTCTCCAGGAAAAGCCTCTGGATGCACTGGTAGAAAAAAAAACTGAATCCCGAACTAAAATATTGCTTGGGAAATGAACTGGACAAAGGACTAAAATCCCCAATTCTTGGAGATATTCTGAAATGCATACATCACAAAACATCGGGGCTCTCTAGTGTATTTGGAGAACAAACAAAACAGCCCTGACTAAGTCCAGGAGGAATTAGGTATTTATAGGACTGTTTCCTAAGTAGAACTGAGACGCTGAGATACTAGAAACTGTAAACCCCATGAAGCAGGTTTTCAAAGAGGGACTATTACTGCAAAGGCACTGTGGAGAAGCAAAACATTGCTAGGGAAAGTGGTAGGAATTTTGCAGAAATGGATAGAGCCTTGGAAAGAACTGTTCCCAATGGCCATATTTGTGCAGTATGTGAATACATGGTAGGAGCATTCAAGATGGTTCAGGGTTATGTTTGACAAGGATAATGTGACTATGTTGAAACCACATGATGGAAGTTTTGATCAGATTATATTATCATAAAAATAGCATATATCCAGAAAGTTTAAAATTATCAAAATGATAACTAAAAAAAGATACATTCTATGTAAATTGTGCAACCACCACCACCCCTCGAAATTTTGTAATGCCATTTCTCTAGCTTCTGAGCAACAACATGCTTAGGCATTATCAATCCTGGAAATGTACTTGTTATTAAAAACGAAATTTATTTTTGGGAAGCTGAGTTCTGTATTAATTGTATGTATCTACACTTTTTATTATCCGTTTGTACAGAATGGTCTAAAAATAGTATTGGCTAAACAATGTAGTGATTCTCTACTAAGAACTGCTAATATTAGGAGGAAAGTAGGAATGAGTATGTATAAGAAGGCAATGTATATTTCTTATAGAGAATGTCTGGATAAGGAGATGGAGCAGGTCAGGTAGATGCTTGATGTGACATTACTGGAATATTTTCTTATGAACGTGTTAACACCTATAAGATTTTCTTTGTGTAGAGTTGCCAGCTGGACATTAGGCATGCATTTTTACAGGCAACTTCCCACTATATGTATTTCTTAAATCCCATCAACTATCTCCTTACTTTTTGTATCACATAATCGGTTGAGCGTAATTGGTTGAGTTCACACAGTGCATTAAATACTCTGGTGTGTTTTAATCTTGATTTGATTAGGAAGCTCTAATGCTTAGTTTACACATGATGCTAAGGCCAAAATCATGGTTTACAAACCACAAAGTGTGTTTATACCTAAACATAATGTGTTTACAACACTGTATGAAAATTGTAAAAGAAGGAGTTGGTAAGAGGACAGATTGGAGAAGCCATGGCGACCTCAGCTCCCAAATCAATAACAGATCTCTGCCTGATCATTATGGGGAATCTGCCACTAACTGAAACTTATGATTCTATGTACCATGTTTCCCTGAAAATAAGACCCTCTCTTATATTTTTGAAGCCTGAAATAAGCACTTGGTCTTATTTTCGGGGGGGTGGTCTTATTTTGGGATGCTTGGAGCAAGATGGGCTCCTCTTGCTGTCTTACCTGATTTCCAGCTCTGTCTCCCTAATCCTAACCAGAGGAAATGGCAGGGATCGGCTGTACATGCGCTTAAATATTTTTGGGGAGGGCTTATTTTCAGGGGAGGGCTTATTATCTGGTGTGCTCTTATTTTCGGAGAAACATGAGATATGAACTGAAATACGTCTGTGCCTATGTAATTTTGCTGGCAAACGTCGCTCATAGAGATGCTCAAATGCCCCATTCATAGAATTTGCCCTGCAACAGTGATGTCTTGCTCTGATGAACTAGTGGCTTTTGAAGCTTCCCAATAAGCTTCAAATATAGATCCAACAATCAATTTTTTCTTGTAACCACCCCGTAACAAACTAGTTTAAATAATATTTTGCAAATCACTAGGCAAATGCATATCAGTACATGCCAATTAACACATGTTCAGAATGTGTACGAGTTGTCGGGAAACCATTACAAATGTATTTGTTGCTCTTTTTGCAAATGAAGGGGGAACCACCTAATTATCAGTTCAGAGAGGATTGGAAAAATCTGCAGGCAGAATAGGTAATCTTCAACCTACATCGTAATGGAGCCTGTCCATTACAGTTGCAAGTTCTGATAGTCATTAAGCAAGATGGCCCTGCTTAATGGCCTCCACACACTCCCTGATGCAGTTGTTTTTAATGTGTGGGTCATTAAGTAGAGCATAGGGTGCCTTTGGTGGCAGAGGCCCTGGGAGCACAAGCCCAGGCCTAACTGGCCTGGCCTCCGAAGGCTTCCCCCACCTGCAGAGATACTCCGGTCTCCACTTCCCTGCTTTCTTCTTACCAGGTCCCCTCTGGCCTTTCCAACCTCCCATTGGGTCCCCAGAAGGCTTGGGCCTCCTCCATCCTATCCCCAGTTGTGCATGTACCTATGGAAGATCTGTGCAGCTCTGGTAGTTTCCTCAGTGCTGCGCAGACTGCCATAGGGAAATAGAGCAGAGCAGCCCATCCCTTCTTCCAGAAGCAGACACCATTTTGGGGTAAAGGCAAGGAATAATGGCCAAGCTGAAAATAACAGTCACTTTTGGTGCCTTAAAGTGGCTTACACAGCACTGAGGTAAACTCTGGAGCTTTCCAGTGCCGCGCAGATTGTGTTAGGGAAGCAGAATGCAGCCATTTATTCCTGGGCCGTGTGGCTGCCTCCTGGATGTGGCTGCCATTTCAGAATGACCATGAGGAATTTAGGTCATGCTGAAAATGGCAGCCACTTCCAGGAGGCAGCCTCAAACCGGT
>JANHFT010010495.1:548555-573447 GCA_032467955.1 Pseudoxenodon macrops | reverse complement strand
TTGCCTTTCACTTCCCTTCTTTCCTCAGCTATTTGCAAAGCTTCCTCAGACAGCCATTTTGCTTTCTTGCATTTCTTCTTCTTTGGGATGGTTTTAGTTGCTACCTCTTGTGCAATGTTGCGAACCTCCATCCACAGTTCTTCAGGCACTCTGTCTATCAGATCTAATTCCTTAAATCTATTTGTCACCTCTACTGTATATTCACCATTTAGTTCATACCTGAGTGACCTAGTGCTTTTCCCTACTTTCTTTAATTTAAGCCTAAATTTTGCAACAAGAAGCCCATGATCTGAGCCACAGTCGACTCCAGGTCTTGTTTTTATTGACTGTGTAGAGCAGCGCTTCTCAACCTGTGGGTCGCGAACCCGCTATTTGTTTCCCCGCACAGCCCCCTCAGCCGTTGCGCTGCAACCGAGGCCCGCACAGCGGTGCCAGCGCTCAGGTGACAATGTGGCCTCTCCAGTGGAAGTGGCAGCGGCAGCCTCCGGCATTGGTAAGGGGTATCACGGTGGACCACGCAGAGGAAGTCAGCTTCTGATGCGTTCTCTTCACACCTCCTCCTACCTCCTCTTGGGCAGCAGCTCCGACGGTCCCCTCCCTCCCCACCTCCTCTTCCTTTCCCAGCGGCAGCGAACGCAGTTGCCACAGCAGGGGAAAAATGAGTATGGCGGCGGCAGCACTTCTCCTCTGCCTACTGGGCTGCAACATGTGGAAGGCGGTGACCAAAACCTTGGCAGCGCCCGATGCAGCTCAAGGTCAGTAAGGACGGGAGGCAAGTGTGGCAAGGGCCACGGACACACTTTTGTGTGGGGCGGCGGTGAAGTGCAGCCGCCCCCTTCGGCCAGGTTCTTCAAGAACGAAGAGTATTGTGCGGGGATCCGGGAGGGACTGCAGCAGTTGGCTGCAGGTAACAAAACCAATCCGAGCCACCTTTGGTTCATGCCTGGAAATGGGGTGGCACCCGCTATTGCCACTAGTGCTGCCGAGAAGCTGCCGAAGCAGCGGCAGCGGAGCGCCTGGCTAAGGAGCAGCCTGGGGGCTTTTGTTACCAGAGTTGGGCTTTGTGCTTGCGAAACCTTTTTCCGCTTTGTTGGTCTGGGGCTCGTTCCCCGTCCCCTGCCCACACAGAGGCTTCATTTTCACCCTTGGTTGGCTTTCTGTGCCAAAGTGTTGGATTCTCTCCCTCTAGCTGGAAGATCCTCACCATTACTGGTGAAATTGAGTGCAATTTCCTTATCTAACAACACTTTATGGTTGGGGGTACCCACATCATGAAGAACTGTATTAAAGAGTTGCGGCATTAGGAAGCTTGAGAACCACTGGTGTAGAGTCATGATGGCGAACCTATGGCACGCGTGCCACAGGTGGCATGTAGAGCTATATCTGCCGTAACGGAAGCCCTTGCCATAAATCAGTTCCAGCACACATGTGCATGCTGGCCAGCTCATTTTCGACTGACCACACCCCCTCCCAGGAGTCTCCACGCAGCCTGTTTTGAGGTAAGTAAAGGGCACACGCAGGGGCTCTGGGAGAGCGTTTCTGGCCTCCGGAGGGCCTCTGGGGCGTGGGGGAGGCCGTTTTTGCCCTCACCAGCCTCCAGGAAAGCCACTGAAGCTGGGGGAGGGTGAAAAACATACCATGCAATCACGTGCCAAAAGTGGGGGGAATGCAGGGGGGGTCACATGCGTAGGCCCGTGGGACAGGGCACACTGAATTATGGGTGTGGGCATGCATGCGTGCGACACCACCACCACCCACGCTCTACACGCTTTTGGCACGTGACAGCAAAAAGGTTAGACATCACTGATATAGAGATTCTCCATGTTTGGCTGCAGAGCACATAGTCAATCTGATTTCTGTGTTGATCGTCTGGTGATGTCCATGTGTAGAGTTGTCTCTTGGGTTGTTGGAAAAGAGTGTTTGCTATGACCATCGTATTCTCTTGACAAATTCTATCAGCCTGTACCCTGCTTCATTTTGTACTCCAATAGGAGGTGTAAAGAAGATAATAAGAAGGATAATAATATTACAGTCATAATACAGGGATACATATGCATAGACTTGTAAAAACTAAACATATCCAAATCTAATTCTAAAATGCTTTATCATAAGGTCTTTATTTTTCTACCCAAATAAAATATATTCAACACTAAAGTTAATCTGGACTGGAAACTGATAACTTATATTTTTATTAGTTTTCAAATTAAAATGTTGAAAAGGCTCCAACAGAACAATTGTAGGGATTATTCAGAAGAGAACTTAATTGTGTACAATGTACCTTAAGAAGAAAGAATCTTAGGACTGCAGACCAAATCAACTACTACTGAAGCTATCCAGAAAGTCTTAGGCAAGAAAAACCAAAAGTACACATATAGACTGGGTGAAACCAGTCTTAACAGCAGTAACTGTGAGAAGGATCTTGTAGTCTTAGTGGAGAACCAATTAAATATGAGTCAAGAGTGTGCTGCGGCAGACAAAAAAAGCCAATGCAATCCTAAATTGCATTAACAGAGGTATACAATCAAGATCAAGGAAGATACTAATACCACTCTATAACACCTTAGTAAGACCACACCTAGAGTACTGCATCCAGTTTTGGTCACCACATTATAAAAAAGATGTTGAGACTCTAGAAAGAGTACAGAGGCAAGCAACCAAGATGATTAGGGGACTAGACGCTAAAACATACAATGATCTGGGCATGGCTAGTCTAGTGAAGAGAAGAGAAGAATCAGGGGAGACATGATAGCAGTGTTCCAATATTTGAGGGGCTGCCACAGAGAGGAGGGTGTCAAGCTATTTTCCAAAGCACCTTAAAGCCAAACAAGGAATAATGGATGGAAACTGAACCAGCAGAAATTCAACCTGGAAATAAGGAGAAATTTTCTGACAGTGAGAACAAACAACCAATGGAACAGCTTGCCTTCAAAAGTTGTGGGAGCTCCATCACTTGAGACTTTCAAGAAGAGACTGGACTGCCATCTGTCAAAAATGGTGTAGGGTGTGCTTGGGCGGGGGTTTGGACTAGATGACCTACAAGGTCCCTTCCAACTCTGTTAATCTGTATCTGTATCAGAAAGATATCATGACTGATGGTATCAAAGGCTGACAGGAGATCAAACAGAGCAAGGATGGACACATTATCCCTATGCCACTCCCACCATATAATGCACTGTATAATTTTGAACAATAATTAAATGAGTGGTCATTAAGCAAGGACTATCAACAGCTTTTATCCAGAATTGTATGCCAGCAGATGTATGAGACCAAGAAAAGACACAGATGTTTTAAAGGGTTATCAACAGATGATATATGTGTGTCCTTCATTCTACAAAGCCTCTCACATTGGAATCTCTGTATAACCTTGTGATGTATTACATTGTTACTTACAGCTCTCTTCTGGATGAAAAGCTGAGCATTCTTAAGATGGTTGGCAATGTTCTCACACAGCCTCATGCGCTCTTCCTCATTCAATACTTTGACAAAAAAGTCCCGGACCTTTCAATAAATAGTGAAAGCAATAGTTAGACATGTACCTTCTGCCTCCTAATAAAAATCTTCTTAAATTCCAATTTCATGAACAGTATCAACCTCAGCTATTAAATAAATGAAAATAAACTGATGGCTATTTATGATTATCACGGAATTCTCTCTGCTGTTTAAAATGTGAAAAGTTCTGCCTTCTTTGTATCACTGCCACCCACCCATAAGCTATAAATCAGGGGTGTGAAATTCAAGGTCCGCAGGCCGCATCCAGCCCACAGAGTGCTTAGATCTGGCCCACCTGGAAACAGCAAAGGACCAGCCCACGGTGCCTCTGCCAGAGAAAATGGAGCTTCATTTTTGCTGTCAGAAACTTGCAGGAGGCCATCACAGCTGAAAACGGAGCTTGGGAGCCTATTTTTGTGGCGGAGCACTCAGGCAACCACAGGTGTCCCTGACATGATTGACATCAAGTTGGCCATGGTCCCCCCGGTCATGACCCCCCCCCGAGGTCAAACACAACCCTGATGCGGCCCTCAATGAAATCGAGTTTGACACCCCTGCTATAAATAATGCACTGAAAACTGACTGCCTCCTTATCCAGGACCATATCTGTATCAAGCAGTTTAACCTTCTTATATCCTCAGATAATGCGTTCAAGGCATTATTGACAGAACAAATAGTAGTCAATGTACAATTGGTCACTTAACAATCTTTTGAAATTATATCAGGCACAGAACAGGTGATTTGAGTCCATAAAGCACTTTTGGCTATCAGAAACTGTCATACCGCATCTCCAACCCAATCACATGACTGCATTTTAGGATCTTGGCAACCATCTTGCCTTTATGACTGGTTACGTCATCTCACAGTCGTGATTTGTGGCATTTGTTACTGGCAAAAAAACATTATTTTTTTAAAAAATGGGTTCATTTAACAGGTGTGGATTCATTCAATGACCAATGATTTGCTTAACGAATGCCACCAAAATGTTGTAAAATCAGGTCCACTAATGAGACTTACTACTGTAAATACAGTCCCAATTGTGTTCATAAGTCAAGGACTACTTCCAAATATTTTTTTATAAAAAAGGGGAGGGGAGATATTTTTGGATGATCTGCAGTATAGAGGAATAGCATCCTATAGTAATTTTGGCCAAACCAGGAAAATAGAGGACTGACTCCAAGAGACCAAATAATCTCTTTTATACATGGATCCACTAGTGGAGAAAACCGAGTAACAAAAGTTGAGAGCAAACAGAAAATCAAAGATTAATTACTTGGGGATAGAATTATATCAAGCAAGTCCTCTCAACCTTTTGTTTTAAATTAGGTGCTTGGAAGACGTACAAAGGGAATGTTCATGATAAATTTACCTTGCTAATAAAGAGAGAGAAAAAGAAAAACTATGCCTACAGAGACAGTTCATTTCCAAAATAAAACACAGGTAGTCCTCAATTTACGACCACAATTGAGCCCAGAATTTATGCTGCTAAGTGAGACAGTTGTTAAGGATTTTTGGCCTATTTTATGACCTTTCTTGCCATATTTGTTAAACAAATCACTGCAATGGTTAAGTTAGGAACACAGTTGTTAAGGGAATCTGGCTTCCCCATTGAGTTTGCTTGTCTGGAGGTCACAAAAGTTGATCACATGACCCAGGGACACTGCAGTTGATCACATGATCCAGGGACACTGCAGCTGCAAATATGAACCAGTTGCCAAGCATCCAACTGTTGATTACATGGTTATGATGATGATGCAACCTTAACATAAGTATGCAAAGTAGGCAAAAGTATTTTGAATGGTCATTAAATGAACAGTTGTAAGTTGAGGACTACCTGTAACAGGGCATTACTAGTTTATTTACTTGAGAAACGTTATCCTCAACTGAACTATTAAAACGTTGTACATCGCCTGAGATAAATACACAGCTCTCCTTCAAATCAGGTTGTTCCTCAGGGCCAGTAAAACTATTTGGGTAATAGTTTGGAGCACCACCTAAGGAAAAACATTACAATGTATTAGAAATGGGACAGAAGCAGCAAAGAGTGCAAGTGAATGAGCTCTGCAAGCACATCACTATATCTTACAACCAAAAATTTGTTTTTGTAAGCTACTGGCAATTTCTACAATCCCTTTTCAGAGAACTGAATTACTTCAGACTAAGTCTACTCTTACCTGCTTCCAATTCCCAAAACAAACAAACAAAAAACTATTTAGAGCTTTGATTCTCTGTTCCTGTAATTATCTTGATAACGTAAGAAAAAAAGCCTGAAGGTGAAATTACCCTACATATATTTGTAACGCTAATTGATTCAAAACCATATTGTAATGACTGTATTGTAAATATTGTAATATTGTGGGTCTATTAATTTGCTTCAGTAGTAATAAAAATAGTGAATTAATTTATTATGTTAACTTTTGGCTTGTTTTAAAATCATTTGTGAGGTAAAAACATCAACGGATGTCTCAGATATTGTACTAAATCAGAGGTAGGGGAGGCTCTAGGTCCTGAAATGATTTCTGAAGTTCTTTGCCTTTGATATACAACCTCATTTCAGTTATATAACAGTTGAGATGAAAAGCACATAACTGCAGTGAAAGCCTAAACTTTGTAAACTTCAGTACCCATCCAATCTGCTCACCCAAAATGTGTATGTGTCTATGTGTGAGTCTGTTCAAATGTGAAGGGAAGGACCCACACTGTCCCATTATCTCGATCTGGGTGCTTGGCAACCTGTTCACCCTAACCAATAGTTGCCAAGCTAACAAACAGTTGGCAATCATGTGATCACCATTTGTGATCCTCTGCTGGTTTCTCCAGAAGGTCAATAGGGAAACCGGCAGGAAAGGTTGCAAGCTGCTGCCACCTGCTTAGAGGACTCTCCCTTTGGCAGAGTGCAGAAATCAGATTCTGAAGTTCATATAATATGCTTAACCAAACTATCTACATTCTAGTATACTTCTTGAAACAACAGATACATTTGAAATTTTGAGAGCATAACAGGAATTTGGCAAAATGGTTGTGTTAAGTATGATCACAAAACATGTTTCAAGAGCCTATATAGAGTGTAAAAGCAGTATTGGGGGAAAACACTATGTTTTCTTTGCAGCATACTAGCTTTCCATTAACTGTTATTTGTGTGTACAGAAAATATATATGTTATGATCCTGGTGGTCAAGGCAAAGCAGGCCTCTAGAGAATCCTTTATTTCTCTCAAATGTTCCAGCAAACGGCCTATCCAATGACTGGTAAGTCCCCACCCCTAAAGGCAGCCACCCTCAATCCCCCAAACAACAGCCCCTAAAGTATAAATAAAGCCCACAGAGTAGAAGCATGCTCACAAAGCAAGGTCCAGGGTTCCAAATCCAGTCCACAAGGTAGAGTCCAGGCACAAGACAATGGCAGTCCTCAGAGCAAAGAAAAGGTCCCAGGCAAGAAGCAGTTCCAAAGGCACAGTGAAGCAAAGGCCAAAAGCAGTCTACAAGAGAAGGGCTAGAAAGATCCAAGACAAAAGGCAAAGAGCAATCTTCCAAGACAGGCAAGGCAAACCGCAACAGTTGCAGTCAGCGAGTTTAAGCCAAAGCAAACTCCCCATGGCTTCTCCTTCAATTACTCCACTCCAGATGTTCCTTGTGAGGAGGGGCGGGGTGATCTCCCCCCAAGTAGCCTTGCAGCCCTTCTTTGGACTTGCCTACATTCCCACTCTCCTTGCCCTTGGATCGAGTGTTCCCCATCAGAGATCTGCTGCCTATCAGCATGACTCGTCACCAGTTCACTTCCTCCTGTGCCATGTGGCCGTGCCTCGTGGGCATGCCTGCTTCACACACACGTGCATGCGAAGTGCAAACAAATTACCAAAAAAAGGCTGAAAACAAGATGGCAATGCATGCGCAGTACCAGAAGCTCAGCTTCTGCGCATGCGCAGAAGAAAAAGAAATCCCGAAAAATTGCCCTCCAAAAAGTCCCCCCCAAAACATCCCCCCAAAAAAGCTGGCGGCATCCACGGACCAGAACCGGCTCCATGACATCACCAACAGCTTACTACCTACTCTATAGAACCGGTCCGAACCAGTAGGAACCCACCTCTGAACTAGACACAAGAACAGTTTTTTCCCAAAAGCTATCACTATGCTAAACAAATAATTCCCTCACCACTGTCAAACTATTCACTGAGGCTACATTACTATTAGTCTTCTCATCTTTCCTATCACCCATCTCTTCCCACTTATGACCGCATGACTGTAACTTTGTTGCTTATATCCTTATGATTTATATTGATATTATTTCCCAATTGCTTATTTGTACCCCATGACTATCATTAAGTGTTGTATCTCATGATACTTTTATGCACACTGAGAGCATATACCAAAAGATAAATTCCTTGTGTGTCCAATCACACTTGGCCAATAAAGAATTCTATTCTGTTCTGTTCTGTTCTGTTCTGTTCTATTCTATTCTATTCTATCCTCATGTTTAGTTTTTCCAAGCCATGAATTCCCTATCTTGTATATGCCTAATACATTTTTTTTAAGTACCCTAAATGCAATATATTACATTTCCCCCCAGTTAAAAGTACATCTTGTTCCTCTCAGTCCAGTCTTCCAGTTAGTCCAGATTAGACTCAATGTTGTTTTGTTGTCTTGAATAATGGCCAAACCTCTCAATCTTGTTTCATATAAACTTTTGAAGCAGTTTATCAATCCTTCCATCTGGGTGATAAATAAAAAATGTTGACCAATATTGGCTCCAAAACTGAGCTTTGTGGAACCCCACTGGATGCTGTTCTCCAAGATGATGTCGAGTCATTAACATCAATTCTTTGAATATGATTAAGGTGACTAACCAGCCAGTTTGTAGACCTACCTTATTGTATGTCGACTATATTTTTGAAGCTTGATAGCGAGAATAGTGAGATGTGGAACCTTGTCAAAAGCTTTGCTGAAATCAAAGTAGATTGTTTCCACAGCATTCCTCTTGTACATCAGAGTAGTTACCTGTCAAAGGAGGAGATACAATTTGCCTTACATGATTTATTTTTGACAGACTGGCTCTTAGCAATCTTAGAATTGTCTTCAAAAGTTCTAACATATGGCCAACTTTATTACATGTTCTTACATCTTTTAGGGTGCTGTGTTCAACTCAGTGGTTGATAATTATCAGGGCCCTCTTTTTTTCTTTCCTGATGAGAGGGATTATATTTGCTCTTTTCTACTTATCTGATATCTCCCCAGTTTTCCCGGAGTCTTCAAAGATAATTGCCAGGGGTCCTGACAGTTTTCTGACAATTCTATCAGAATTCTAGGATGTATTTCATCAGGACTTGCATGCTTGAAATTATTTAAAATAGCTAAAGGTTCCTTTATTACATCCTTACTGACTTGTACCCTCTTCTATTGTATTCATTTTTAGCAGGGGTGGGTTCTAACTTACCTCGCCACCAGTTCGCTGCCTCCCACGCCACATGGCCGCACTTTGTGGGCGTGCACGTGTTCTGCCTGTGCCCACGCGCATGCGCAGTACAAAGAAATTCCCAAAAAAAAGAGGCCGAAACCACAGTGCTGGAACCTTGGTTTCTGCGCATGTGCAGAAGAAACAAAAACCCGGAAAAATTCAAACAATTTTTTTTTACAAAAAAAAAAGAAAAGAAGGCAGCTTCCATGGATCAGAACCGGTTCCGTGACATCACTAGCGGCTTACTACCTACTCTATAGAACCGGTCTGAACCGGTAGGAACCCACCTATGATTTCTAGCTTCAAATCACCCTGCGAAGACAGAATTCTTCTGCTTTTTCTTAGCCATTTGTTAAATTTTCTTCATTCATTGTTATCTTCTTGCTAATGGCAACTTCCTTTAATAAAGTAACTTCTCTTAGTTTATTAAAATTGGCCTAACTCTTCTTTGATTTGACTTGAAAGTCAGGGAAGATTTTCTTTTTCTTACTAGATTTTTCCCTTCAAGCAAAAGTACCGAAGTCATGAAATTGCTACCTGTGCCTCAAGTTCCTTTACCATCCTCCCTAGGCCATTAAGTCATTTGTGCTACACTGGAGATCATGCTTTACAGTATCTTTTGTGACCACCTGGATGAGTAAGAATGGTTTCTAGTCAGCAGGCCCAATGACTGGCTGATACATGACAAGTTCTGATTGGCTGTTGGTCCCTCCATGACTCACAAAGAATTAGTTCCTGTTCCCATAGCATCCTGCCCTGCTAAAACTACCTGAATAGCCTTTCACCTGGATCCATTTGAATAAAGGAGGTGTGCTGTGGAAAGGCTGATCCTCTGTGAATGAGAACCAAAATGCTCTTTGAGCTCTTACTCCCTTCATTGCCAGCTGAAGATAAGAGTACTTTGTATATTTTCCTCTGGTCAGCCTCTCTGAGTTGTGTTGTGCGAATTGTAGGGAAGACCGGAAGAGTTAAACTGGGCCGTCACAAAGCTGGGCAGTTTGTTGTTTGCTTTTTTGCTTTGAAAGAGGAAAGTGGTATTGACACATCCAGTCTTATACATCAGTCTTAGATTGGCCTGAGGACTTTAGTCCCAAAATGGAAGGCTAAAGGTTCTGTTTCCATTCTTTTCCCTAGACGTGACTATCTTTGGTTTTGGTTTTTTAATAAGATATACCGTATATTTATAGTGTTGTTTTATGGATACACACCTTTCTCTATACTACATCCTACTTTGCTTCAAATTTCAATATATTCTTCTGAGCACCAGTAATTTTCCCTAAAGCAAAATTAGAACTTTCCCAGTTTGAATGAGAGACATCTTTGGGACAGTATTAGAGATGAGAAAGTGGATGTCTATCTGAGTAACATTATCTACCAGAAGACCTTATTCGCAAAAGTTTGCTGCTCTACGAGAAGAGTTTGGTGGCACTGCTCCTCTGCTTTTTAAGAGAGCAAGTTTTCGCTACCCATCTCCCTCTTTCAAGGACAAACATGTTGATTATACAGCTCTAACACTGCCAATCTCATAGATATGAAAGGATATTCAATATGTATTTGGATTCATAGTTTGAGCAGTCTGCCTCCTTTCAGCTTTGCTGTCTATTTGAATTTCCAATCAATATCCACTCCTGACTTCTTTCTCATTCATACTTAGCTGGAAGAGAAGAATAGCATCTATCATAGTTGTTTGTTCCCTTACTGCACAGTGTAGAAGCTGCCAATTTCATCTATCTTTTAAAAAGATTAGAGTCACTATATACTTTAAAGAAACTTACAGAAGCTGTCATATAGCCTTGGAAAGCTTTCCTTTCCTAATCAGTGTAATTGGAGCCTGCATAATATGCAGTACGTAGGAAAGCATCTAAAAAATTGAAAAGCAGAAGCCATGTTAGTGTATTCTTAATCAGCATTTGGCTTTTCTTTCAAGGTAAGAAGCACATTGTTGCTTTTAGGGGCAATTCTTCCATTTTTGTTTACATTTCTCCATCTCTCTAGTGCTTAATTTCTGAAAGGCTTAAGCTCCCTTTGTAGTCATTTTCTCTGCCTTGGTAGGTCTCCCTATTATACAGAGATTGGATACACACTGGAAAAAAGTATGGTAAAGATACTCCAGGGACCTCTTCTGATTGCGACGATTCATTCTTTCTGGCAATGAAGCAGCCTTTCTGCAATGAGCAAAACATTACTCTTCTTTGGCAGGGAGAAAATAATCCAATTTAGGTGGAAAGTATGCATTTTGTAATTTCCCAACTTTCTATTACATGTTTTAACTATAGAGTGTTGGAACATATTTGCTGAAGAACTGGGCATCACCAGATATGATTTCGATCCTTAGGGGAAACAAATTAAATTTTGTCCTACCCCCAAGGTGATTCCTGCCAACCAGTTGGCAGCATCCTTGCCATCACAACAAAAGGGAACTGGGCTCCAGTACAATTAAAAGACTCAGCCACACCATCAACAGAATACCTTATGCCAATGAAACTTTGGGCTTAGACAATTTAGAACTATTCCGCCTTCGGTCGGACCTAAGCGTAGTACATAAAATTATCTGCTATAATGTCCTACCTGTCAATGACTACTTCAACTTCAACCACAACAACACATGAGCACATAACAGATACAAACTTAAGGTAAACCACTCCAAATTCGATTGCAGAAAATATGACTTCAGCAACAGAGTGGTCAATGCCTGGAATGCACTGCTGGATTTTGTGGTTTCTTCCCCAAAACCCCAAAACCTTAACCTTAGACTGTCCACTGTCAACCTCACCCCATTCCTAAGAGGTCTGTAAGGGGCATGCATAAGCGCAGCAACATGCCTACCATCCCTGTCCTAATTTTCCCTTTTATTCCTATCTATTTCATGTATTCATAATCATGTTTTTTTTACTTATATACGTTATCAAATACATGCTTGATGAAATAAATAAAAAACTGATTGGAAGTAGACACATCACTGTGTCTTTAAATCAAAACAACAGAAAGGATTTCTGTAACACAACAGTACAGCAGTCTCTCTGTTTAAGGCTAACCATCATCTCAGCCATTGGTTGTTATAGAATAACTGAGGCAAAGCTTTTAGTAAACATGCAGAAGACAAGATGTTAGCAGGTAAACCATTTTTATCCTGTTTCATAAGAAAAGGTCACTAAGTTCATTTGTATATTTGGCTGGACAGAAGACACAGTATTCATTTATTATATTCCCAGAATTACTATTGCCAGTAGCTACAGCTGCCGTCATATCTAATCTGAAAGAATTTGTAGTCTCTGAACAGTTAAAACCCCAAATTTAGCTGTACAGGAATCCTCACAATATGGTTATATTCAGAACTTTAATGTATCTGCTCAGACATGAGCAAATGGCTTTCTCAAAATCTGAAGTTGGGGCAATACTACCACCCATTTCTAGCTTTTTTCCAGGGTACTTTAGGAACAGAAGATGTACAAAGCAAATTGGAGAATGCCTTTGCTAAGCCTGATCAAAATACCAGGAAAATGTGTGTGTATTGTTTAAGATGAAGTGAAACAAACAAAAAGTCTAGAAATCAGGAGACTGAGCTCTAGTCTCGCCTTAGGCACCAAAGGCAGCTGAATGAGTTTGGGCCAATCCCTCTCTCTCAACCCACCTCAACAAGGTGGTTGTTGGGGAAATAGGAAGAGGAAGGAGTATTAGGTATGTTTGCTGCTTTGAGTTATTTATAAAAATAATAAAGGTGGAATAAAAAATAAGCAAAGGGAAGCAAAATCTGAATAAAATTGATAGCTGTATGTCAAAAAACTGCCATTTAGATGTGATGGAATAGGGATATGGGAATGGGAATGGGAAAGGAATGAGCAAATAGTCAAAAGGGGGACTTTCAGAAAAGACCACTCCGTCCGGAGAAAGAGGACAGCATTTGAAAGAAACTCAAAATAATCCTGCCTTGATTTTGTTTGGTATAAGATGTGGCAGAGAAAAACTGAGAGGCTTTCAAGATTCTGTCATTCTATTCCGTAACAATGAAGAGCATTTCAAAAACCTCTTCTGCCAAGCTTTCTTCATGCCTTTGTCTACCTTGAAGGGTTGATAACAGAGAATGTTAAAACATTGCACAATCAGTAGAAGTACCCAAGGTTCACAGATTTTATGCATTACCCTCAGAGAACCAACATGGCGAACATTTTCTAAGGCATGTTAAAACCCCATAATTTGTAGAGGAAAATTTACCTACCGGCCTTCCTTATTATATTTCAAGGAGTGTTCCCCATTGGCTTTGATATATTTATTCTACAAAATAATACTTCGTTTATGACCATATCCAAACAAATATTTCTGGCAAGAAGCCTTCTGTTGCTGTTCAAGGTCCAGATCTTAACAATGCACTGTAAGCAGCTGTCTGGATCTAATTGTCAGCTTTTGTTTCTTTCATTTGCATTTGTTTCTTTCATCCGAATGTGGAACCACTCACTAACATCTGATAAAAACCTTACTTATCCCACGCTCAAAAGAGTTGACACTGAGTATAGGGCATTGGTTGATTTGTGGGGGTATGGCTTTTTTGTAGGGATAACTAGCAGATCAAACAGAAATTTCATTATAGATTTCTGTAATTTATTTTATTTGGCAAGGAAGTTTCGTTTTGTTTTCAAAATGCAGTCACCATCACCCCTATCATGTTTGGTAATAGTATCATCAAACCCTATCATGGTTGATAATAAAGGGATGCTGGGAATTGTACTTCAACAGATCTTTTGGCTTTATTCAAACCAATTTAGGGAATGCTGATGTAAGCAGTTTCTCACTTCAAATAGATCAAACATGGATTTGTCTCCATAAATCATCATATAACCTTGCATCCACTGCTGAGATGGATTGTCAGAAAACTGTAGAAGCATGATATGTGCTGTCCCTATTACAAATCTGTACTTGCTTACATTGTCCCTATTTATCCATTTTAAATCACCACAGGCACTGACTTTTCTCCAAGATAATCTGTAACAAAAACTAATAGCATTTAAATAGTTTGAAGCAGCTTTGGGACACCATTGGAAAAAGAAATAAAATATAACTTTAACACTGGTGTACCACAATTTAAGCCTCCCATTAGTTGGGGATGAGGTAAATATTAGATCATTAGGACACCAGAGAACCATGTTGCCAAAAGATGTTTGCACTGTGGTTAGGAGATGCAAAGGCCCAGCAATCTTTTAAGTAATCATTCTTTCCTGGCCAATCCCTCTTTTTTGAAAGGTAAATTTTGTTGTTGGTCCATAGCAGGGGAGCAAGGAGTTAAAGCCAATGCATCAGAGTGCCAAGTCCCAATCTGTTATCCTTGACAGATTTGCAGTTCAGAGATTTCTGTTCTAATTCTCAAAATCTGAAGCAACATTTTTAGCATTCTATTACTAGTACTCTTCTTATCCGTAGGAAGTTGCATCTGAGCTAGACAAAAATTGTTTCAAGAGTTTGTCAGCCACCCAATCAGGTATACGACATGGGGAAGCCATATACATGTGTTAAATATATAAATTGTTTTTAAAAAGTTAAATATCAGGTTCAGCATAGATAGATGAAAGGGAACAGAATCAGAATTGTAGTGTACAGTTTCCTAGAAAGACTGAGATGGTTTTCTGCTAGTATCTTTGCATATATTGTCTCCTCCCTGCTGTTTCCTCATTGAAGGTCAGCACATGTAGCTGGGCCCCTGTCTCAAAAAAGAAGACTGCCATGATAGAGCCAATAATATCTTCTAAAACAGAGGTTTCTACTCCCTGTGTTTGTATCCTGGAGTATAATTTAATATATTCACTGCATTTTTGTTAATCTAGTGTTGGGCAAGTTGAAAGGAGAAGATCTGACTCTGAATAATACGCCAGAGATGGAAGTCATCTTGAGATAAAGTTTGCAAAAGCCCAGATCTTTTCTACCAAGA
Organism: Pseudoxenodon macrops; assembly: GCA_032467955.1. Taxonomy (NCBI): domain Eukaryota; kingdom Metazoa; phylum Chordata; class Lepidosauria; order Squamata; family Pseudoxenodontidae; genus Pseudoxenodon; species Pseudoxenodon macrops. The sequence goes on along the minus strand of JANHFT010010495.1, from coordinate 558,590 downwards.
AAGATTTCCTATAGTCAGTAAAAAAAAGAAGAAGAAAAAGACAGAAATTGCCTTCTCCAAACAAATTTGTGCAGACCCGTAATGTTCCAAATCATTTAGGATTTGGCTGAGGCCCAGTGAGTTGGAGGCTTCTTATTCCATGAGGCAAGAAAGGAAACAATTGGAAGAACCAGACTCCAAATGCTTTTTTTCTTTTCCCTTTTGGCAAGAATTATGTCTTGGAAAGGCAGCTTTCCCTCCACTTCTCTATCAGGTTTAATGTCAGATGCCTGCAGTGTCTGAAAAAGTCATTTAAGAGGCCTTTCTGCTTAATGTCTGGAAAGAAAAATGTTTGTGGGGACCTTCTGCCGAAGAGCAAAAGCACAAATACAGTTCTGCTCCTGACAAAATAAATGAGGATGCCCAGATGTTCCTGGTTCCACTCAACCAGCACATCCACTCTAGCTTCAAAGTTATCTTCTAAAGAACAAGGCTTTAGAAGCAATGGCCCATGGAGGTCCCCAGGGCTCTTTGTAGCCTAGGCCTGTAGCCAGAAATAGTGGGAAGCCTAAGGGCCATGCGGAACAGAGGTGGGAATGGACTAAAAAATTGGTGGAATATATCTGGCTTTAAAAAGTAAGTTGCCAAGGAGTAGTTATCAATTCAGTCATAAACAATTTGCCCTAAGACTGGAAAGTACTACAGTTGTGAAAGAGGCAACTGGTATGGCTCACCAGACAAAAAAGGCAATTATTGCTGCCGGATAAATAATACATCATGAAAGATGGCTGTTTCCACAGGTTCCCCATTATTCTAATGACCCACAGTGCCTCCAACACAATTTTAATTTTCTATCTTGCCTTGGGAGATGTTATTTTATGGATAATACAGGTGATAGGAGAATCATAATCACCCAGCAACGTGCAGTGCAGTTACAAAAAGACATGGAGGAAATGTTGAGACAACCACCTCTTCTCCACCCTCTGCTTTGCACCATTTCAGAAGACATCATTTAGGAATGAACCATTTGAAGACCTGGTGTTCTTACAAGACACTATCATCAACGTACAGTGCATGTTTGTTGAATTCATTCTACAATATGAATAACTAGTTAAACACTTTTTCAGTTATCTAATGATCTTGTATTGACCAGTTAAAAGAAGTGGAATGCTTATAGTTTGTGGAGTGAAAAGAAACAGACAAGCTTTTGCTGGTCTTCTGTTAGCCAGATGTGTGAATGTAAGATTAACATTTAGCAGTCCAGCCTTCACATGACCTACTTCATCCAGAATACTACCAACCGCCTTTGATTTGGAAGATTAATATGTAGAAAATTGCTGTATCCTACAGAAACAGAACACTTTGACGTTCTGAAGAGCAGTTATTTTTGCATTTTTCTTTGGCTTTTTAAATTAAAAATAAAATTCTCTAGGTGTCAGGCTTGTCATAGCCAGAGCCTGGAATATTCCTTGGAAAATGAAATACATGTCCAAAGGTAAGATTTTGGAACTTCTTGAGAAGTACAGCCCCGCCTGAAAATAGAGTAGAGTAGACCATGATTTGTAGAGTAGACCATGATTTTGTTGATAGTTACTCCAAAATAATCACTTAACAATTGCAGTAAGAATTCAACACTGGCAATGGCTACCACTCATAGAATGAAACGTACCAGTGTTGAATTTGCACTGAACTTGTGTTGTCTCAAATTGAAATGTGAAGTTTTCAACCTTGTAAAGGGAAGAGATAGTTTGATAACACTTTTTGGAGAGGAGAGGAGAAGAAGAGGAGAGGAGACCTTTATTTGGCCAAGTGTGATTAGACGCAGCAGTAATTTGTCTCCAGTACAGAAGTTCTCAATGTACATGCAAAACAACAGAATAATAATAATAATAATATAATGATACCAACAAGGGTGTAGTAAATAAGATGGGAAAGATAATAATACTATAGCTATACAACTTGGATACATATATTTAGACATAAGACAGTACTGTGAGAATTGCTGTCATCTCCACTGAGGTGTTTTTCTTCCCAGTTTCCCTGTTTCATTATGTATTGGTTCTCATCTCCTCCTACAAGTGTGTAAGAGTATAATTACAGCAGTTAGATGCCACCCTTCAATTAAATACAAACTCTCCAAGGGCGAATTACATAATAAGATATTAAACAAATACAGTGAGGCTGAATTGGGGGGGGGGGGACTGTGTGGTTTATAAGGCAGATGGAATCCTGTACATGTAATCCTTGACTTTAACGACCATTTGTTTAACAATGGTTTGATTTATGACCCAATCTTGAAGTAACAACCATTATACCACCCCTGCTATCACATAATCACAATTCAGATGTTTGGCAACTGGCTGACATTTACGATTGCAGGGTGCCTTACAGTCACATGATCACAGTTTGAGATCTTCCTTATCAGCTTCGGGCAAGCAGGATAAATTGGGGAAGGTGGATTACTTAATGACAACGTAATTCATGTATTCATTTAGTAACCATGATTATTTGCTTAATAACCATAGTAAAAATGGTCATAAAATTACTTAAATTTTATTTAAAATTACTAAAATTGTGGTCCCAATTGTAGTTGTAAGTCAAGGATAACCTGTATATCTTTGGTGCAGTGATTAGAGTGCAGTACTGCAGGCTACGTCTGCTGCCTGCCGGCTGCCTGCAATTTGACAGTTTGCATCTCACCAGGCTCAAGGTTGACTCAGCCTTCCATCCTTCTGAGGTGGGTAAAATGAGGGCCCAGTTTGTTGGGGACAATAGACTGACTCTGTAAACCACTTAGAGAGGGCTGTAAAAGCACTGTGAAGTGGTATATAAGTTTAAGTGCTAGTGCTAGTGCTATTACTATATCGATTATTCATTACATTAATCACAGGTAAGTAACAGTAGATGGGGCAGAGAGAGTCGTTGGCCCAAAGGATGGGCTAAGTTATGATCCAAAACCTGAACTGCTAGAGCAGACTGAGGTTCTCAGTGGGTGTATTTAAAACCAGCAGTTCCTTATTGCTCTCAGAGAGGCAGTAATAGGGAATTTGCATGTTTGACTTCTAGCTTTGCTCCTGATATCAGCTTGTTCTTTCTTCACCTCCCTTTATGCCTGTTCTGCTCCCATTATTTCTCTTCCATCCTTCAAACTGTTTAGTTTCATTTCATTTTAGTCTTTAGTCAATGAAATGGAAGGAGGAAAAAAAGAATAGAAGAAAAAGCAAAGCATAAATACACACACAAACACACGTGCATGCTTCTCCTTCATGTACTGTATATATGCATCTAAAGTTTTAGTTAACTGTTTTGATAAAGAATTACCATATTTCATCATAAACTTCAATTCAAAAAACATGTCTGTAAGCAATTTGCTCATATGTCTAAGTAACATCAGGTCTTCAATCCACTGAGTAACTGGGGTCGTAAATTTATTTTTCCAGTGCGGAAGGATAAATCTTTTAGAATAAGAATGGCATAGAGAATCTACTTCTATTCAGCAGCCATCAATTTCCATGTACAGGTGCATATTTTTTTAATGGATGTCAGGTATATTGCACCCTGTCTCAAAGTCAGATTAATATATGTAATGATTCCTTCTTTGAGTATAATAATTTTACACATTGCAAAAAGTAGTTTTAATGAAGTGCTGTTTTCATTGTTGCTCTAAAAATGATGATTTACTTGTTGCTTTCCCTACAAATTCAATTGGCCAATAAGTCTGATGTTTTCTTGTTGCATAAGCATGGTTTAAATTGAATGTTTTGAAAGACACTGACAGTTCCCCATTTTTTAAAAGACAAAATGATGATTTCCAATTTTTTATTCCATTCAGTGTTTAAAATTCACATATCAAATGGAATGATCAATAACAAGATTAATTGTGGGCTTTTTTGTTTTCAAAAGCAATGTAATCATTTCTAATAATTTTAAGTATCTCTGAAGCTGAAAATGTTGATCTAAATCAAGATATCGGCAGATGTTGTAAACACTACAAATTGGTGGCAACTGACAGATGATATTTATCCAACATAGGAAATGTTGAAAAACTCATTATAATTGATCTGTAAAAATTACAGCTTTTATATAACTGTCATTTTTAAAATTATTTTCAGTGTGTGGAACAGTGCCCCAAATTGTAAATCCAGTAGATCTGCGTTGTAATTGTATTCCTTATCTAGAAGAACTGATTGCAGAAGTTGATGGAGTTGGGGGAAATGGCAAAACTGAGTACTTTGATTAAAAAAAAAGAATATACGGTAAGTACTTTTGTTTCCACATGGAAACCACTTCTGAACTTTGTGCTTGATGTGGAAAAGAATATAGACTTTGGGTTTTACAGATTAGATTGATAGATCTTTATATAAATGACTTGTTCATACTATTATGGAAACGCAAAAGGTGGTGATTTGATGTTGATGCCTTATTTTACTGTAACAAAGAGAGTCGGAAATCAATGCTTCTTTTTCTCCCCCCCCCCATCTTTCCTCGCTAAATTAAATAGAAGAACTTCTGAACACTGTCAATGGTCTACGAATGACTTGATTCACCAGTCAACCTACTCAAGACTTTTCATTCAATGCTGGCCCAACAATCTGTGATTTACACTTCAGTAGATTATGCTTTTTAGCTATCTGTAACCAAATTCAGAAAGCCCTTTAGTGACATTTATTGGATTCTTACAATCCCAACCTATACATAATGAATTTGCAAAAGTGTCTCATCCATCATACTGAGTTTGTCACCTCTTTTTATATAGCTTTTCCTCCACCTCCCCTTTTGGAGGGAACACTGAAATGCACATTAAAAATGAATAGATTGGCTCTTTTGAAAAAACTTTAATTAATTTATTTATTTTGTCAAGCATATATATGATTACATACAAGATATAAACATGATTGTGAATACATAAGATGTATAAGCTTGGTTATGAGTACATGAGATGGTTACGAATACATGGGAACATTAGGACAGGGACGGTAGGCACGCTGGTGCGCTTATGGACGCCGCTTACAGACCACTGGTGGGTTGCTCCCAGTTAGCCCCGACTCCAAGACGAGAGTGAACTGGTTCTCTGTTACTGTGTAAATTCACCCACCTGCCTCTGGGTTATACTGACCTTTATTTCTGCCTCTGAAGCCCAGCTAATCCGGGGCAGCAGATTGAATTGCCACTTTGCAGCTGTTTTCCTTGCTCATTGCTCTGTTTTCAAGGTGGAAGTTGAATTTCTTCATGAACTGCGCATGCGTGAAACAGGCGTGCATGCAAATTGCGTGCTCAGCAAACTGGTAGTAAAGCTGATAGGAACCCACCACTGTTACAGACCTCTTAGGAATGGGGTGAGGTCAACGGTAGACAATCTAAGGTTAAAGTTTTGGGTGTTTGGGGAAGAAACTACAGAGTCAGGTAATGTATTCCAGGCATTGACCACTCTTGCTGAAGTCGTATTTTTTACAATCAAGTTTGGAGCGGTTAACGTTAAGTTTGTATCTATTGTGTGCTTGTGTGTTGTTGCAATTGAAGCTGAAGTAGTCATTGATAGATAGACCATTGTAGCAGATAATTTTGTGTGCTATACTTAGGCCACATTGAAGGCGGCCTAATTCTAATTTTTCTAGGCCCAAAATTTCAAGTCTGGTGGCATAAGGTATTCTGTTGTGAACAGAGGAGTGGAGGACTCTTCTCATGAAATATCTCTGGACATTTTCAATTGTATTAATGTCCGATATGTAGTGTGGGTTCCAGACGGATGAGGTGTATTCGAGAAATGGTCTAGCAAATGTTTTATATGCTCTGGTTAAAAATACAATATTACCAGAGAAGAAGCTATGCAAAATTAGGTTAATTACTCTTAATTCCTTTTTGGAAATTCTGTTGCAGTGGTCTCTGGCCCTTAAATCATTTGAGATGAGTATTCTAAGGTCCTTAACTGAGAGAGGATTGTCAACAAGGTCGTGATCATCTAGCTTGTATTTTGTGTTCTGTTTATTTTTTATTATTATTATTCCTGTTTATTGATCCCTCTCTTAGTGGCCCACTTCTGATTCCACTTAATGCCATCATTTAAATTCATATTAAAGGGAACCGTGTGCATGCTCAAAGTGTGGCATGCACTATAAACAAATAACACACACAAACACAGAGTATAAAAATGAAAAATGGATGAATAAAAACATTATTTTTTGGGATGGGTGTATTTGCATAACTCTTGCAAGGTCTCATAAGTGAAGACAGAGAACTTGCAAGCTGTGGCTAGCTTGTAAGAATTAATTTATTTTTTAAAAATGATAGTTAAAACATTGGAGGTGATATCAAGAAGTGTTATGGGTCCTATAACACCCATCAACACTGTGCTGTGGACTATTGCACTAATGTAAACTGATGGCAATAACAAGAGGCCTTTGTATACATAGAAGTTGAATTTGTTCCTACTAGATTTTGAACATGAATTTAAAGACTTGTTTCGATTCTGCCATTTATAATAATTAAACAGGGCAGCTTCCAAATTGTTTTTCCCCAAGAAAACTCCAGAGCTCTTCAGAAAGCAATTTCTCATCCTTTTGTGTGTATGTATCACTTCAGAATAAACACCCATGTGTTTTTAAACATTTAAAAGCAAAACAAATTAAATCACAGACATCAGCCCTGTATTAATGGGATAAACCTAGGCAGAGCTGAATATTTGTAAGAAGCATGGCAGTAAATATTTGTGATATTTAGCTTAGCTACGAAAAGAGAGTTAACAAGTTTTGAATGCTTGTATACAGCATAAGTTGTAACTTCTGTCTGGGAACAAGTTAGGTCTACTAGTAGTACACTATTCATTTTTTAAAATATTTTATTTTATTTATTTAGAAATTTTATATTGCCACTTACTCACAAATAGTGATTAAAGGTGGCTTACAAGGATATAAAAACACCATATAAAAGAAATAAAAAGAATAAAAATATAAAATAATAACCCCCACCCTGGAAAGAACACACATTTCATACTAGCCATTTAATGGAGTCTATCCCGCTCTGGGTTCCCCAAGCCCGCTGGGGGAACCATGTCTTCAGGGCCTTCAGAAAGAGTATTAGAGTTGGGGCCAGTCTAATCTCTGGGTGTGTTCCAGAGACAGAGTCACTGGAAGGACCTTCTTCTGGGTCCTGTCAGATGTATCTCCTTAAGGGAGGGGACCCGCAACATTCCTTGCCTCCCTACTCTAGTGAGTCAGGTAGAGGTGACTGGCAAGAGATGGTCCCTCAGATAACCTGGTCCAAGCCATAAAGGGCTTTAAACCTGACAACCAGCACCTTGAATTACACCCGGAAGCAAATTGGTAACCAATGCAGTTCACACAGGAGAAGTGATACATATGTACAATGAGGTCTGCACAAACCCATGTAGTCAACTGCTTTTTGCAACAACTGGAGCTTCTGGATGCTCTTCAGGGGCAGCCCCATGTAGAGTGTGTTGCAATTGTCAAGATGGGAGGTGTCTAGGGCATGAGTGACCATGAGTAGGGATTGTTGGTCCAGGAAAGGGTGTAACTTGAGCACAACCCACAATTGTGCAAAGGCTCTTCTGGCCATGACTGCCACCTGCTTATTGCCAAGGAGCAGCTCTTTTCAAGCTTTTGGATCTCACAGTTGGGCTGGTGATGGAATGCTCCAGTTTATTATCCTGGGGGAATTATTTTCCATGCTCTGGGGATGGAATGGCCCCTGTCTGGAATAGTCTTAGGTCAACACGTGTGATTTGTCACATGTGAGACCTGATATTTTTCTCAAAGCAGTCAACATGATTTGTAGGGAGTGGACACTATTACCAGTTCTTTATTTTGGGTGGAATGCTTTCTGGATCACATGCATATTGTTGCTATATTTGACCTCTGAAGAGGTAGAGAACTAGATGGTTTACTGAAGAGGCCCAAGACATGAAGAAGCACCTAGAGGGACAGTGAGCATGGATGTACATGATTGTACAAAGAGAAACAAAGAGTGAGCATGGGGATACATGATTTGCATATCCATGTTTGGATGAATATTTTTTAAAAACTTGATTACAAGTTTTAAAACGATTACACAGTTTTTAAATATGTCAGAACAATTTCAAGAACCTGCAAGATATATTGAAGTCAATCAGACAGAGGAAAAAACACAGAAAACAGCTATCTGGCTTCTTGAACAGCTGATAGCAAAGAATAACAGAATAACAGAGTTGGAAGGGACTTTCCAACTCTGTGATTCCAAAGGAAAAAGGAAACAGAAGACCTTTACGTCCCCTTAAAATAAGCCCTCCCAAAAACACAGCAGCAGCCATAAGATGACCACCCTTGGAGCCTCCTGCGCCTCAAAAAGAATTAGACTTCCCTGAAAATAAGGCCAAGCACTTATGTCGGGGGTCAAAAGAAAATAAGATCCTGTCTTATTTTTAGGGAAACACAGTGTCTGTCTGTCTGTCTGTCTGTCTATCATCTATCTGCCTGTCTGTGTGTCTCTCTATCAGCAATCTTTATCCATCCATCCATCTATCTATCTCTCTATCTATCTGTCATAGGGATGTCAAACTCGCATTGTCACAACGGCGTCACATGACTCCCCCCTTCGCTAAACCGGGCGGGGGCAGGGCCAGCATGTGACACATCTGGCCTGCGAGCCGCACGTTTGACACCCCTGATCTATCATCAATCTAATTTATATGGCCACCCATGAAATAAAAAAAGCAATTGGACATTGTACTACAATCTTCATTCACTGTGATTTGTGAAGCTGAGAGCATGATTTGTTTAAAAAAAATAGTTCCGAGAAGAAATAACAGTGAGAATGGTTCCTTTCATATCTATAAGAGCTGAAAGGTGTACATGAAATCAGTCTTTGTTTAAAAGAAGAAAAAAAAGCTTTCCCTCCATGTCTATTATCTTGCTATGGGGGAAATTGCTTTGCAAGTATAATTTATATTCCTGTTGCCTCTGGGACAAACTGTATGAAGTTCAGCTGAAAAATTACTTGAGACCGGGGAGGCGAAAGAAAAATAGGGATTGCTTACCCACTCATTTGTCATACTATAAACGGATTTTTGTATTAAAGTGGCACCAACTGTATATAAATGAATCTGTCTCACATAGAGCCATATAAAAATACAGTGGTATAAATAAAGTAAATTTATTTAATTGGAAGGTAAGGACAAGGAGGGAGAAGCAGCAGCTCTTTTATGAGAAATAGGACAGTGAATGATTATAGCCCTTGAGTTGATTCAGATTTTTCCTTTCTAAACACCAGTATTAAAATACATGTTGAAAACCCTAAAGTAACAAGTGTCTCAGGATGCTGATAGACCTAATCAATCTTTTTTAAAGAGAAGACTACATGGTTTACCGATAGAGGAGAATATTTGTAGCTCAGAATTGAACTCTATGGTCTTTGGTGCTGTCTGAGTGTGGCTGTTTTCTTGCAGACATTTCATTACCAAACTAGGTAATATCATCAGTTCACTCATGATGATTTCATTACCTAGTTTGGTAATGAAATGTCTGCAAGAAAACAGCCACACTCAGACAACACCAAGGACCCCACACTCCTTGATTTGCATTTTACACATTAAGTTATTCACATCTTCAGTTATCTTTGAATCAACGGTGAAATCTACTTGCCTTCCCTACCGGTTCGGAAGCATGCGATTCGCGTGCATGCGCTCACCTACATCACACACACTTTTTCACCTTCTGCGCTTGCGCAGAAGGCTTAGCGCATGTGCAAATGACAAAAAAACAGGAAATGGTGATGTTTAGGCGGGTGGGTGGAACCTCGTGCTATGGCCGCACCGGTTCTTCAAACCACCAGTGGCTATTGCTACCTACTTGCCCGAACCGGACCGAGTAGGTAGCATTTCACCACTGCTTTGAATTATGTACTTCTCTGATTTTCTCAATGCAGTTTTTGGCTCAAAAGACACATGCAAAAACATACTTTCAAACTGCCCAAGGAACTGGTGATACAGTTCTACAGAGGAATTATTGAGTCTGTCATCTGCACCTTCATAACTGTCTGGTTTGGTTCTGCAACCCAACAAGACAG
>JANHFT010010495.1:517731-548455 GCA_032467955.1 Pseudoxenodon macrops | reverse complement strand
CCAAGGTCCTTAACTGAGTGAGGATCGTCAACAAGGTCATGATCATCTAGTTTGTATTTTGTGTTCTGATTATTTTTACCAATGTGTAAGACTGAGCATTTGTTGATTGAGATTTGCAGTTGCCACTTGTTTGACCATTCTGATACATAGCCAAAGTCTTTTTGAAGGGTAGCAGCATTGTTGGTGGTATTGAATAGTTTCTACTTGCAAAACATCTGATCTATTTTTCTTCTTTTTTCTGAGCAGCTCTACCTTTCTCTGTGACAAACAACATTCTCTACTGCTTGGTAGTAAGAAACAAATCAACAACTACCTGCATTCATTAATCACCCGTGTACAGAGAAAGGTACATTCATTTGCATTTGTAGTCAATGAAGCTAGCCCATCTCCAGGGCTCTTGTTGCTAACAATCTAAAACCTGCTGTCTAAGCACAGCCAGAATTGCAGCTTTGCAAATTCTTTTTTTAAAATAAATGATAGAGCAGGGGGTGACCACAAACAGCTGGTTGAGAATGATGTTGAGCTTGATCTGTTCCAAATCTGCTCCTTGGCATGTTCTCTACTTGTTTTCACTAAAGCAAGAGTCAGCCAAGGGCGTTTTCTGAATCTGGGGCAGAAATGACAGAGAAATTGCCAACCGAGGCTATCCAACAATGCCTTTCAGGTAGTTCTGTGTTTGATTTGTTGATCTGGTTTAACATTGGGTGTCATTTGTCTGGTTTATCAAGTAAAATTTGCCCCGAGAGAAAAGTGGCCTGCTTTGCAAGAGACATTGTTGCCATCTTTTCGACAATGTTTGCTAAAACTTGACCCACAAGAATGCCACCGTTTTTCCTACTCGATACCAGAGTATCGCAGAAGTTGTATTTCCTGTTGTCTGGGATCTTCTCTGTTGTCGTCATTACTTTAGGAGGAGCTGTAGTTGTTAACTGAATTCTTCCAGTAATTTGGATCACTTGAAGAATAGGCATTTTGTTTAATGTTATCCTTTTCCGTTTTCTATAAACTTGAAATGGCTTACAATAAATTAAAACTTCATACCTAAGAATACTTCTAGCCAGCTCCTACTGTTATCAAAGCTTCAGTTGTCTTAGTAAGACTCACATTTGAGCTAATTCACACTTTTTATTACTGTTTGGGCATTCACTACGTTCAGCCACTTCTCTGATGTGGAACTAATACTGATTACTCAACTCGCCAATGATACTCCTTGCTAAACTTCAGCTTTCCTAGAGCTGGTCTCTGAAGGGAGACAGTCTGGCTAGAAGAACTAGGAACTCCCCTGCTGAGTAGTCAGGCGGGTGTCAGACATTTTGGCCAAACTGATGGTAAGATCTGATGATTATCTTTTACTAGATAACCCGTGCCCCATTGGGTCATTGTTTCAAAAATATTTCCTTACCTAAACAGAGAGACAGAATTAACATGGGTGAGAAAAAAAAGCATTGGGGAGGGGGGAGGAGTGACTTTCGACTTCCTACCAACTTCCCCATTGAGTTTCCTTGTGTGAAGCTCAAGCAAGCAGCATCAGAAATCCCTTCCTTCCTTCCTTTCCTCCCTCCCTCCCTAATCTCCTGATTAGCTTCCTGTCAGCCTTGCAAGATAGTCCAGGCAGGAAGCAGACCAAGATGAACTAATTCTAATTTATTGTAATAAAATCTTGCAAGTCGGAAGGTACATTTCTACTCCATTGCCTTTATACTCCAAAGAAATAGGGAGGGGACTTGCTATGCCCCATTTCCTTTCTGGGTTAAGCTGTCTTCATCCCTCCATGACCCTGCTGTGGTTCTTCCCTTTGTTCTTCCAAGATCATTGCTACATAACATTACCCTTCCAGCCTATCAAACTGTCAGAAGTTTGGACACAGTTTACCCATTTTCCAGAAAATTGGTAGAGAGGTTCATTGTTGTCACTTGAGTTGGAAAGCGGATCTGACAGAACTCTGTTAATTTCAAACCGATTCCCAAATGTCCCACATAAATAAGTGCTGCTGTGGGACAGTAATTTTGGAGTGGCCACAGTTGGTACCACCTAGAAATATCCCATGGAATGTGCACAATTGTTAGAATAGTCAAAATGGAACTGTCTCCTTTAACAGCTCAACCAACTAGGAGGAACTCAGCCAATGCCAGTCTATCACCAGGACCTTGAACAGGTATCATAATAGCAATAGCAATAGCACTTAGATTTATGTATCACCTCATAGTGCTTTACAGCATTCTCTGGGCGGTTTGCAACATCAGCATATTTCTCCCAACTATCTGGGTTCTCATTTTACTGACCTCGGAAAGATGGAAGACTGAGTCAACCTTGAACTGGTCAGGACTGAACTCCTGGGTGTGAGCAGAGTCAGCCTGTAATACTGCATTCTAATCACTGAGCTGCTATGGCTCTGTTCTTATGTTCCAATAAATTGTTCCTATGTTAAGATTTGCATTCAGAGAAGAAGGAAAATAAAACTGGAACACATGGGGATGAATTTAAGTTGCCTCCATGAGCTAGGTAAGAAGGAAAGGCTGCATTATGATTTACCATTTCTGTAGAAATGGTAAAAGGAGCATCTTCATAACCCAGTTAATAGGAAATACAGATGGGCTTTGACTTTAAGCTCATTTGCCTATTCCACTAACTATTGTATGGAAATATCCTACCACCCAACTGCTAGGATACAAGACAGAAACAAAACAAAACAATCCAGCAACTGCTAGCAGCAAGCCAATTACTTTGAAATCCCACATATCAACCACAGATATTCTTCAAAAGTATTTACTGACCGTCTTCTCTATTCATTCCAAAACCATAATGCTGAACTGTAGCTTAAAAGGCCCTTTCCTCCCCTGATTATGAAACATATACGTATATTCACACATAACAATTAACAATTCAATAAAAGTTGATTGAACTCAAGGGAAGACATCACAGAGAGAATTTCAATTTAAATCAATACAGTCAGCTTCTCTAATTACCGGTAGCTATATATTACGTTTTTGAATACAAGTTTTATAACGTGATCATTGCAGAGAATATGATTGGAGAGAGATCCAGAGCTCTTGTTTGGCTGTCTAAAGACAGCTCTTTCCCCCACCCCTTTTCACTTCATTTCTTCTTCTGAACATTTGTCCTCCGCTTTATAAAATGCAAGAGATAAGTCGAAAGCAAGCCTCTTTCAAAAGACTGGCTGGTTGTTTCTCAATCAATGGCAATCCTCCATCTTGGGTATCTTGGCTTGAGCCAACAAACCAAATTCTCCAAAGCTGAACCCAACATCCTCAGATCATAGCATGAAATTGTAATGGCATAGTCCGCTATCTGCCAGTTCTATCTACATAAATGGCCTTACAGAGGAGAGTTTTGGGGAGAGAAACAAAAGCCATGCATTCAATTGACCAGACTCTTTGGGGGCATTACTAGAAATTCAGAAAGCGTCACAATGGATTTGCCCTCTCCTTGAAGAAACATGTATGTAGATGCAGGTTTTCCTGGATCCAGCCATGTCACCGATGAAAGGGCCTCTTTTCAAGCTTGTCCACCCTGCCCCATCTTGCACAGCTTTCCAAGTACAGTATTTTCCAGCCTGGCCATTAAGGCAATTGAAAAACTCCTTGCTCACGTGGTCATCTCCTGCCAAGCTTTAAAATGCTCAGCCATGTTTTCTGAACTCTTAAGTACTGGATGAGGTGCCCCCCCCTATTATTATATGCTATAAGGAAGAAATGTTATATGTTCTTGTTGTTCTCCTTGCTTGCTGAATGTAGAATATCCAGGCTACTTTTGTCCTGGTTTCACGTAGCAATTCGGGCTTTTGGCTTTCATTATTTGATTCCTTGTTATCTAATGTATTATACATTAGATGAGATTTGGCTTTATCTTGATCCTGCAGAATCCAGTGTGATTGGCCCAAAAAAAACATGCCATAGGCTCTATGTAAATGTGTGCAATGTCTGGATGCATGTGCAAAAGCGGCAATTGCTTTGACATGTTTCTTTTTTTGCATTTCTGTGTAGTTTAAAGGTTTCCTTTTCTGTCATGGCTTGATCATTTCAATACTATTAATGTACTGGAGAGGTTTCCTCTTCTTATGCATCTCTGCAATCAATGTATAAGCATAACAAGAGTAACCGGACGTGAGCATGTGGGCTGTAACTTTCTCTGAAGTATGACGCCTATGGGGGCATGTGTGGGGAGGATGCTGGCTGGAAGCCTAGATTAAAAAAGAATTTAGATGACACTTCAAACCACCCGATTATCAGAAGCCAAGTGAGAAAACAGTCTCCTCATGAATTTTCAGCCTTGTAAACTGAGGCAAATCAACATTAAATATTAAAAACACACCCTGCAAAAACACCACACACAGTTTGTCCCTAACGTGATACATTTAAGAAATCTGTGGGTCACGTTGTTTCCTACTGTTTGTAAGAATTTGTACTGTTTGTAAGAATTATGCTAGTTGCTGTTTGGTGAAGAGCAGGTCAAAATAGGACAAAGGGCACACAACCACAGACATGGGGCCTTATTTCCCCCTGCCTCCCTGCAGATCGGAGGCGCCTGCTTTTGTGTTACACATTTACCGATAGCTCAGCTGGTCACTAAAGCAGCACTGGACTCAGTGGGATTGCACTGAGTTCTAATTCCACCAGAGGTCAGCACATTTAACTCTGCTGGAGCTCCAATCAAGATCTCGCCAGCTGCAAGGCCTTCAGGCCTCTTATTGACTTGATGATAAGACAAGTTCCTGATTATTTTTCAGACACAGACTCCCTTTTATTGAGGGTTGATTATGGACTTGTTTTGTGAGAGGAATTACTATTGACTCCTACAATCTATACAACCTTTAACTAATTCCAAACCATTTTTGCAAATGATCGCTCTCTGTGCCAGATACCCACAAGGCAGAGATGATGGAGGTAATTTGGAATTGGAAAACGATCTATTATAGGGAAACAGTTAAAAACCTCTACATTTCTACCATTCATCCATTTAAAATTAATTTCCCTGGTTCATCATGATGAACCAAATATAAAAATATGATTCTGATACCATAGTGGTAGAGAAATAATGTGTATATATAAGTATATGTTAAAAATATAAATACATGTTAGAAATATATACCTTATATGTAAGAATAACAAATTAAAACAAGAGTGGGATTAATGAAACATGTAAATATGTATATACTGATGTAAGAATTGTTTATAAGGAAGAAATTGTAAAATTTCTTTTTTTTCCTTTTTATTTCTATATTGTCTTTTTAAATGTTCAATATACAAAAAAAATTTTTTTAATTCCCTAGACTGTTTTTCATTTTTAAAGAAGTCTATTTTATTTGCCTCTTTTGCACATGATGTGTAATGTGCTTCTAAGAGCATACTGCACCTCAGAATTCTTAAATGACTAGTTCACAAAAACATCCTAAATCAAAACTGACAAATATCACCTATACACACCAAGGAATATTTTGGTTCTTTTTCAGTATACCACAACGGAAAAAGTCCTGCAAGTTAGGTGCAACTAACTAAAGAGGGTTTTTTTCCCCTCAACAAGTTGACAAAACAAAACCATATAATTTTCCCAGATAATTGCGATCAGATTTGGCTTACCAGAGAAAAGTGATATTGCCATGCCTGTAGTAACTTGAGGCGAAAGCACAATAATCCCCTTTTAAATGAAAAGTGTCTTCTTAACAGCTGACAAAAAGATAAAACATTCCATTCAGAACGTCAAAAAGCCTCTAGAAATATAGACAACAAAAAGAGATAAAAGAGCCTGTGGGAATGTATATCTTACTGCAAAGAATTTGTATGTTCTCAATGGATTGAGATGGTATGGCTCATACCTGCCCAAAGGAGACATAAATTTAGACATCTCACACTCAAGCCAATGCAAGGGGAAATGCACTCTCAATGCCAATCAATGCTCACTGTATGGAGTTCCATAGATATAGTTTCCACGTGTCATCTCAAACAGAATGTTCAAAATTTTATAAAATAAAGCATAGTACTACTTAATAGAAGACTTTATGAATTAGGATTAATTCACTATAACCGAACAGTGACTAGCCAAAAGTAATTTTTGGTTGACAATATCTGATTTTGGCTAGAGACAACAGATCTGGATAGCCAGAGTTATAGTGAGAATAATCTGAAACATTTTTAACAGATTGTTGAAAAACTGTGTTGTCAAAATCTATGTAACAAAATGCTTTGGTGTGTTTAAAATTTTGCCAGAAAAGGCTCTTGCCAGATAAATCTACAAATCATTGAAGTAATAGTTACTCTGTATTCCAGAAAGGGAGACTAGAACCCTGGCAGATATGATTTCTCTATGTATCTGGGCATTGACAGTTGGATAATATCAAGCATGGCCAGGTTAAAATGTGATTAATAACCAAAAAGTGAGAAAATTGCTAAAGACAAAATTGAATGGTAGAAACACCACCAAAGCCATAAATATCTGGGTCATATCTGCTATACAATGCATTGCTGTGATTATTAATCTGGATGTAAACTGAACTGGACTGAAAAAAAGAAAATTGATAACTATTCAATATGCATTACATCCTTATAGTGGTATTGATAGATTATACCTACCCTACAGAAATGAAGACAGAGGTGTACTTCAAGTCAAACACTGTCAAAGAAGAAAAACGTGCATTGGCTGATTATGTAAAAGTCAAGAACAAGCACTGATGCAGATTAAAAATGGGAGCTTACTGAATGTACAAGAAACAAAACCTGAATATTAAAATAATGCAATAAAAACATGAACAGAATACTAGCAAGAAAAAAATAAGATTGTCAATTTCTACAAAAGATTGAGAGGAAAATGGATAAACAAAACTTGGCAATGACTTACCAGTGAAACATTAAAAGCAAAAAGAAACTGAATGCTTGACTTTGGTTGCCCAAGAGGAGGTTATCTGAACTAATGCAATCAAGGCAGTGGTGGGATTCAGCCAGTTTGCACCACTTTGGGAGAAGCGGTTGTTAACTTTCTGAGCAGTTTTGTGAACTGGTTGTTGGAAGAAATCATTAGGGCAGAGAACCGGTTCTTACATTTTTTGAATCCCACCACTGAATCAAGGTTAAAATTGAAAAATCATCAAATTATTCAAGGTGCATATTGTGGGAAGGAGAGAAAAAACAGTAACTCATACACTCAGCTTGTGCAAGGAGATTGCATAAACTGATTATAAACAATGACAGTTGTCAAAATGATTCACTATCAGCTAAAAATTATCATGTGTCTATAAGGAAAAATTGGTGGAAACATATAGCTGAAAAAGTAGTTGAAAATGAGCAGGTTACAATACTGATACAATACAATTTCCGAATGCAAGTTGATAAAGTCTTGGTGACTAACACATCAGATTTAACTGTGGTTGAAAAAAAAGAAAGTGTGGGTAAGTGATCTGGCAATATCAGAGAATAGTAAAATAGAAGATGAAGAATTGCAGAAGATCACAAAGTATCAAATTCTGAAAATTAAAGTTGAAAGGTTATGGCAAAAACTGGCTGTGGTGATCACAGTGATTATTGACACACTGGGTACCATACCAAAAAACCTTGAGCAGTACTAGAAAATCTGCTCATTGACAAAATGTTCATGAAAATTGCAAAATGCCATATCACACTGCTTGGATCCACATATATGTAGCCCAATACTTTATGACACCCTAGGTTCTCGATGTGAATGAAAGTCAACACTAGCTAAAGAACTAGCTGCTGTGATTTCACATTTGTGTATATAATAATTAAAAGAACTGAAAAAAATCACAAAATATAAAAACCTGTAAATAAAAGTAGAATAACTGTGGCAAAAGAAAACAAAGATAACACCAATAGTAAAAGACGTTTTGGGTGCAAATTCAAAACATCTGGAGCACCAATCGAACATCATTGGCATTGACAAAATCAGCAATCAATTGCAAAAGGTAGTTTTACTTGGAACAATTTGCATCCTGCGACAATGCCTTTAACACCATTAAACAACAACCTCTGCCTATCCCAGATCCTTGGGAAGGACTCAATAGGTAGATAAAAATGCCAGTTCCAATTTAACCCTCTGGCTGATTGTGAGACATTGTAATAATCTACTGCAATTTACAAAACCTTTTTGTCTCTAAACTTCTGACTTGCCGATGTGATAAACTGTGACCCTGCTGGCAATTATAGGCCAACATATCTACAGTGCACAAGGTTTGGGAAGACAGCTTGAAAATATATTAGCTCTGTCTGCATCTGCTTATCATTGCTTATACAGAAATTAGTCGTGTTAAAGCCATATCATACTGTGGCTTACAAACTGCAGAGTTCACCCAACATACTAAGCCAGAACTGAACAAACCATTGTCTTAAAGGCCCAAAGAAAGTAGGAAATCGACTTGACCCAACAGGGCAATTTTTCATATTCTTATAAACCTGTCACAAAATCTTCAAGAGTATATTCTGTAGACAAAGAGCTACAGGAATTATTCAAGAGGTGAAAACAAGCTGTGCTTTATGAATTTGAATGAGTTTTGGAGAAGGAGGTAAACACGACCCTCAAGAAGAAGAAAAACAAAACAGCTCTTCAAAATGCACCTCAAGTTCCAGTGAAACAAGAAGGATTAACTCTTAGAAAGATGTGCATACAATCAGCAATCCAGAGTGGAGAACAGGGTCTATTCAAACAAATCCCAATTACTATAGCAAGAATTCATGGGTGCTTTTTAAAGTTTACAGAATGCTTAGAGACAACCGCATTTTGATGCCATCGAACCTTGCTTTTTAACTGCAAGTTAGGTTTCTATACATGATCGACTAGAATTATGATCTTCAAACTAAATGAGTGTAGATTGCAACGCCAGTCAAATATTTGCAGAATATCCCAAAATCTTCATAGTTAATTGCAAGAAGTAGTAAAATTGCAAATGTTCAAGACCATCAAATTCTGTTTTTTGGTACAGGTAAAGGTAAAATTATCAGGGGTAAAGTTTCCAATTTTTTGTTTTCATTTTATAAGCCATTGTGACACAATGGTTAGAATGAAGTATTGCAGGCTAACTCTGCTGACTGTCAGCAGTTTGATTTTGCCAAAGCTCGAGAATGACTCAGCTTTCCATTCTTCCGAGGTCAATAAAACTCAGATTATTGGAGGCAATATGCTTTCTCTGCATAACGCTTAGAGAGGGCTGTAAAGTAGTAGGTAAGTCTAACTGCTATTGCTATTTTCATTTTTCAGAAAATGTTAACTCTTCCCTAAGTCTCCCAATTTTAGCTAAATATGACTATAGTCTTCCAAATACTGTATGTAGCTACTTAACATCATAACTGTCTCCTCACCAGTAATGTAAACAGTGAAGGGGAGGGGGAAATCCGTTAAATAGTTTGGCAACGGAAAACAGTGCAGAGCTGGGGAATGAATTTCTCTTCTCAACCAGAGTATAGACTAGAGCCACTAAGAAAAGGAAACAGAAATGTTAACACCAATTGTTAAGTAACATACAAAATGTTTCATCTTGGGATTAAACACATCCCTTAGATCACTACAGTTGTCTGTATATTCAACCTATCCTCCCCTCAATGTACCCCCTGCTCCACCCCAATTTAAATCCTATATCATTCTAGCTGCTCCATGCATCTGATGAAGCGAGCCAGATCTCACCAAAGTTTATGCTTCTGAATAAAATTTCTCAGTTGGAAAAGGTGCTACCAGGCTCCTGAGGTTTTTGCAGAGCTCTCCTCCTACAAAGTCTATAGCTTTCCAGAAAGAACTTATCAGTGGCGTCATATTCTGCAAACTGTCAATGCTGAAACACAAAAACAAACATGATGGATGATCAAGCAATAACTGAACACGGTGTGCAATTGGTTGGACCAATCTGACTGTATTTTTGAATAATCAAGACATCTTTAGACTGCCCAAAACATTTAAATCAAATGACTGTTCTCAAATGCAGAAGCACATTCATATTAGCAAGTTGCAATGCCCTGTAACAGCATTTCTGGGGGGAAAAATTTTTTTTTAATCATACAAGCTAAGATCCTACCATTGTGATGATTGAGTCAACAGCCCATGTTTGTTATGTTGTACTTTCCATAAGGTCAAAAGTGCCTACTTTCACATCTATTGGAGTACTCAGATAATTCTGACTTATTTTATATACAATTATTCTGATCAAACCAGTACTGTACAGTTTAGTTTCATTCAATATGGCAAAAGAAATAATTGCATCAGCTGTAAAACTCCACATGCTTTGTTTGCTCAACAATTGCCTGTTTATCAAACTGGGTGAGGTCAAGAAACAAGAGTCAGCAGACACTTTTGGGTGTTCTTTGTTGTTGTAGAGCATTATAGCAGAAGAAAGTCTGTCAAGATTTGGGGTGTGTTTTTTCTACCACCTTATGTCAAACAAAATTAAGGTGGGGTTGTTTTGAAATTCTTTCTCATTCTTTTTTCTTTCTTTCCCAGTACTAAGTAATCTTTGCTCAAACTCCACCTTAACAGTCCATTTATTCCATCTCCATTTCAAGGTCAGATCTTCCTAGCATTACAACAGTCATAATGGTATGTTTCTAAAACAAATTCACTTGAAATAGAAATCATTTGCTAATCTGCAGAATCCTCATCTGTGACTATACAACAATACAAAACAAAACAAAACAAAACAAAACAGAAACCAAGCTCTTCCAGTATTGTCCCATCCTGTCAGGAACACCCTGCCTTTTGTCAAATGAAAATCTCTGCACCACATCTTTGTGCTGATACTTTCCAATAAAATGGTGAATGTATTTGTCAATATTTACTGTACGGATGTTGTTGTTGTGATAGTTTTTCATCATAATGGCTTTATTATGTGTTACTACATTATTTTTGCTGAAGATTTAGTTCTTTGTTCATGCTTTCCTTTGTTATGCGATTCTGTAGGCAGTTATTGGTTTACTTAGTTTACAGCTTGCTTCCCCCCCCCATACTAAACTAGTAAGATAAGTTGCTCAATATATAATAGATAAACAAACAAACAAATAAGGAGGCTCATGATCTGTACGGTTTTAATATAGTAGCAAGTATGGGCAAAAAAATAGCCTGCGACACTCTGGAGACTGAATATTGTTATGGATGTTTGCCTTGCTCCTTGGTCGCAGCAGGAAGGCATCGAGGTCAACGCTTGTTGAGGTAAACTAAGCAAGATCTTAGGTGCCAAAAAAGTAAGCCAAGATAAAAAGAAACAAGGAGAATAAAGATGAACATCAACATTGTGCCTGTGACCTAAATGACATTAGTTTTACTAAATGAAATGCAGAACTTTTTTCATTTCACCAGTCCTTAACTCATAAACTCTCGCTTCAATAAATGCATAAATATAAGATTCCCCAGAGGACGCAAATCTCTCCAGAGTAGTCGAGATTCTCCTGGAAGCTCTGGTGCCTATTTATTACAATCAAATCCCACACGTTTTCTAGGAGCTTAAAACGTCTATTATCCTCAGAAGCAGCTTGTGAGATAGATAAGGGCTAAAGGCTATTACTTAAATCTCCCATGTCTCTGTAAAAGTACAGGTAATCTTCAATTTACAACTGTTCGCTTAGTGACCATTTAAAGTTATGACACCGAAAAAAGCAACAGGATAGTTTTTCCTACCTACAACTGTTGCACTATCTTTGTGGTCACATGATCAAAATTCAGACACTTGGCAACTGATTCATATTTATGACAGTTGCAATATCCCGGGGTCATGTGATCCCCCTTTGCCACTTTCTGATGAGCAAAGTCAATGCGGAAGTCAGATTCACTTAACAGCCATGTTACTATTTAACAACTGTGGCAAGAAAGGTCGTAAAATGGGGCAAAACTCACTTCACGACTGTCTCACTTAGCAAAATAAATTTTGGGCTCAGTTGTGGTTGTAAGTTGAGGACTACCTGTACCGTAAAAATATCCTTAAGCTTTTTGGCTAAATAGGAATTTGGAGACCATATTAAGCCATTTTCAAAATGGCTACAGGGGACTTGTCAATTTACAAAAGGTGTCATAGATAAGGTTACCAGACAAAAGGAGGACAACAAGCCTTAAAATCAAATATTGGACAGCTTTTTAAATTTTTATTTTGGACTGTTTTCATAACTTGCCATTCATTTTCATGTACTGTGACCCTGTACATTGCCTGCTTCTTTTTTCTTCACCCAGTGACAGATTCAACAATCTGAATTTACCTTATTTCCCGATTCCAGCAAAAGGCTTCGATCACACAACTCATCGTATGTTTCTATGGTGAAATTTGAAAATTATGTCATTGTTGACTATTATTGCTAACGTAGGTTCTCGAAAATAAAGATCAGGTGGGAAAATACTGCAACTGAAAAACTAGTCTTACTGATGTTGGAAAAAGTAATTTCATAAAAATGTAAGCCTATGTACATGTTTTGGCTGTAATTATTTTGTCATAAATACTAAGAAAGTTAAGTAATTAGTGTGTCCTCTTCCCACCTCCCCTGTCCTTTCCAATAGTCAACATCTTCCTTTGCTTATTTAAATATCTGGTCACTCTAGTTTTGAGACACCTAGCCAACTACAAAGCACACAGTCACACAGTTTATCAAAAGGTTCTCCCATATGGTCTAGTGGTTAGGATTCCTGGTTTTCACCCAGGTGGCCCGGGTTCGACTCCCGGTATGGGAAAGTTGAAATTTTATAGATTATATATAACTACTTCTTAATGCTTAATGCTTCCATCCAGGAGACGTTTTGATGCCTGCTTATTGTTTTCCCTTCCCTTGGGATTCTTGAAAACAGAAATAATATTGGAGACTACAACCTTGCTTTGCAAAATATCAGGGTTATTTTTTTTAACTTTTGAAAAAAATGGCAGTTGGGATAGGAAGCCTGGTAGATGTTAAAGGAGGTATTGGGGGGAGGGGAATCCTGATACCCCTGGCTTTAATCAGCATTTTACATTAGCTATTAAAGGGAGTGAATCAAAAGCAGAGCAGGCAAGGGGTGGCACTGAAGTGTTTCACACGTGGATCAGTGACGGGTTTCACTTACCTTTGCTACTGGTTTGGGAATGGGAGCGCACGCGCACGATACTTCTGCACATGCACAGAGCATTCTTGATGACATCAGAAAGCTGCTACTGGTTCGCCCAAACCGGGCCGAACCAGTAGGAACCCACCCCTGATGTGGATGGTACTAAAGGAAGACAATTTTATAGGTTAACCCTCCTCCTTTTCCTTGCACTTCTCATAAGCCTTAACAAACTGTGCAAGTAGTGGAAAAAATGCTGGGTAAAAATGCAAATGGCACCTCCAATTTATAGATAAGGTATAGTCTATTATAATTGAATTATAAATTGGAGATCCTGTTTGTACTGTTTCTTCCACACGTTTTCCACTGATTGGGAATATGGACCATTTGTAGCAACCTTCCCTAATCTATTATTCTCTGGGTAGATTAGATAAGGTTTATTTTGAAGAGATCTGATTAGGAAAGGCTGATGGTAGTTTTTTTTTTTTACACATGCTCTTATGTGTTTTTTTATTGTAAGCCACACTGAGCGCCATCTAGTGGAAAAGTAGTTACAGACTACTTTCAATTAATCAGTCAAACACTACTGATTGGAAGGTCTTCTATGAAATAAGTCATAACAGGATAAATGCCTGTAGACTCTGTGCCATCAAGTAGAGGATATTTATGACCATGGAAGCTTGAAAATTCTGTTGCAGAAATATCATCACAACAAATTACAGTGATTTTGAACTGCTGATTTAACTGTTTCTATAAGACAATTATTGAGTGAGCAACTGTATACCATACGGCTAACTGCAAAATTTATATGTAACACAAAGTGATGTAACTTGTTGGGTTTGGGCTTAGCTCCAAAACACAAGGAAAAATGATTTTTTTTTTAAATCACAAATCCTACTTATACTAACCATATCTGAACCTAGAATACTGGCTTATTCCTGCTCTAACAAATACCAAGAGACTAAAGGAAGCACAGATTGAGAGCTAGATATTGATTCTTCCAAGATTTACATAAGAACTGCTGTTTTCTAAATCCTCAGATTCTGATGCTGACATGCCTAGGAACTTGATATTTTTTCCCTATCCATCTAGATAATGTTCCACCCTCCTTCAGTCAGGTTACATTTGCCATCATTCTTAAGAGAAAAATCCTGGCTATTTACTATTATTTTCAGAAAATCTTTATTTTGTGTCATCTTTAGCCTGGAATTGGATGACTCACACCCTGAGAAAGGGGAGATGAATGGAGAAACCTCAAGCATATGGCAGCTATTATAGCAAGTTGGTTTTAAATTACTCTATGCTACAGCTGGCTGTAAGGGGGAGGTGGTGGGGAGGGGCGAGTCCTAATATCCCTATGGCCCCCTACTAGAGAAAAAGGAAAAGGCAAAAAAAAAAACCCACCCGATTCTACTTCCTGCATGCCCTGCAGAAATTTTTGGCCAGGAGTGCTATAATTCACTGACTTGTTCAAGAATGGGGGATGGGACCCCAGCGGGAACTCTAGAAGAGGAGAAGAAAATTAATGTTAAGAGCTTCTACCAAAAAGCAAAACAGCAGCACTGGAAGGATGCTGGGAGCGGAGGGAGGGGGGGCGGCTCGAGGAGAACATCACTCGGTTGATTTAGTGTCCTTTGCAGATAAGGTGCTGCAAAAGAAAAGCAGAGCTGATGCAAATTCTGAAGGCAAAATCAGCGATCATAATTTTAAACGCAGTAATAAGGAGGCACATAATGAGAGAGCACGCAGGGCTTTTAATCAGCACTTCAAGCATTTAATGCGGTACAACAATTTTGTCTGTTGAGAACTCCTAAGACTCCCCCAAATTTCTCTAATTAGAGCCTTCTTGATGGATTGGGATTATAATTCTCAGAAATTCCAGTCAGACCTGAACATACTGAGAGGGCAACAGGTTAGTTCTCGTTTTCTCTCCTCTCTCTCTCTGTCTATCTGTCTTGGTGACAGAATGCGGGAGACGCTACCTACCAGCTGCAATAATACACAAAGGATGAAAAATCCTGAGATCTGCTAGCTAGATGAATCGTTTTCAGCGTCTGCCTCAAGTCTCAGTATTCCCTAAGCCTGGTTTCTGCATCACCTCATCTCACCATGGTGTATTCTTTATTGAATATATTGTAAGAGGCTGATGGCTGCACAACATCCTAAGCCTAAAAACCAACAAAAACCATATAATGGTTTAGTGCAATGTGTGATCTATGTCGCAATCACCTTAGTGCTTGGAAACCAGGTTCAGGAACTGCGTCAGAGCCAGCAAGTCCCACCATGATACTAGGAAAGGAGGAGGAGGAGGAGAGTGCTGGCAAAATTTATTTTTTCTTTCTATCCAGTCTTTTCTCTTGAGAAATTAAGATTACAAAATGTATGGATTTCCCTTCATTTTATCCTGACTACAGACCTATGGTAGCATATTGGGCTTCAAGAGATTGATGGAACTAAACTCAAACAGCCCTTTTGTATGTGCCTGTATTGTCCTCAGCTACAGTATTGAATTTCTGCATTATTCTTGCTTTTAGTCATGTGCCACCAAGTTGATGCTGACTTTCAGCAATGACAAGGATAAATTTTCTTCATGATGCTCTGTCCCCAACCTGGATCTTCAAGTCTTGCAACAGTGTTGTATTGTTACAGGAATAAACTTTGTCATCTCTCCGATTTGTATTTGCATAATCATATGGGACAGAAATAACAAACTTTGACATGATGAACTTGTTTGTATCAGATTTTGAATCTAAAATTCATGTTTGAAGAAAAATATTGAAATGTGCAGCCTGTTTTAAATATGGTCTTGTATTAGTAATTATTCACTCTGTCCATACTATCTAACTAATATTCATTTTCTCCCTTCCCTATGTATAAAAGACCATCATTTCCCCTTGCCTCAGCCTACTGTACTTGCATCTGATCAACAGGTAAGAGAATCCATAAATATAACTGCTTCTTTTATTCTTGCATATAAACTGCAATTGAATCAAATCAGATTGTCTTGCTTTAAACTAGCAACCCATTATCCATCATTAGACTGCAGCCTTAAATTTGCTAGTTTGGCTACAACAACTCAACGACCTTATCTATTTATCCGGAAGTAAGCCTCACTTACTTCGGAGCTTGCTTTTCTTCAAGTTAGTGTGCTTAGGCATATTTTCCTGGATATTAGCTCCACTGAGAACAGCAGGACCACCTTTCTGAATAAACACACATAGACCTTGCTTGCCTGTCCCATTGAAATAGCAAGGGCTTATTTTCAAACAAATATGGGGAAAGAGCTGGGCTTCTTAGCTGATCTTAAGCACTGTATTCAGAAATAACTTTCCCCCTCAGATATTTATATGGGGCTTATTCCCAAATAAAGACATTTCACAAGGGCTAAGATGTGGGATTTCCCGCAGTCACATGACTGATCTTCTCATAAATCTGTTTGCAGCAGCCACATCAATTCCTAATCACAGATTGCACCACTTTAATCCCTTACTTCCTTTCCACTTCTTTTCCCAGCATACCCTTCCTAAAGCAGCCTTCCTAGAAGCTAAACTAAAACCTAGATTTCTTAGAAGAATTGGAAAGAAACTGTACATCCCCAGAAACATCCTTGGGCAGCAAAGCCAGCTTGATACAGCGTGTTAAGGCATCAGAGAGACCATGTGTTCTAGTCCCACCTTGAGCACGAAGCCAGTTGGGGGACTTGGGCCACTCCATCTCTCTCACGAAGGAGGCAAAGACAAGCCACTTCTAAAAACATCTTCCCAAGAAAACTGCAGACTAGCCAATGCAGTTGTCAGGCACCAAAAACTGACCTCAAAAAATTGAGAAGAATTCACAAGTTACTTATGTATGTATTAATAATATTTTGTACCATCCCACTCAATCAATTCTGGGCAGCGGGCATACTAATAGAAAAGTAAAAAGTTATCTCCTAAAAAAATATCCTGCCCCAATACAAAAATAATCAAACCAATATAAAATATAATAGTTACCCACTCTGATCAGATTAGGCATCCCAGTATGTTGTAGGCCTACTTTAAAAGAATTGCTTTTAAGTTCTTTTCTGAATATTATGACTCATATTCCACAATTTTGGCGTTACCACAGAAAAGGCCTGTCACACATTATTTTGGGGACAAAACCTTAAGCAGGCTGTTTCTAGATTACCTCACAGAAGGAACATAATCATTTGGGACAAGGTAGTCACTAATATTTTTAGGTGACAGTATTTTTACATAAAATGTAACTTGTTCAATCAGCCACCATGCCTCATGGTAAGTTACAAACTATAGCTTGGAACCTAATGGAAAAGTCCATACAAATAGTATTCACAAAACCAGATTGCACCATGCTTTCCCTTGATGTGCTAACTCAGATAAACATCAACATAACTCTTTTAAAAAAACATAAATTTAAGGGGTATAAATCTAACAAGAAGAATAAACTACTTTGTAGACTGATACACAGTACTAATTTGTTTGGTGATTTGTTGAATAATCTAGTGACTGATTCATATTATTACCATGTTTATGAACCATAATATGGCTTGCTTGGATCTGGGTTATGTGAATTCAGCCACAGGTTTAATAGACTTATGGTTTGTTGTATGTTGTTTCAATATACACATTGTGCTTACCCAACACACTGAACCACAACTAGGCAATGATATTTTAGCATGGTGCAGAGTGCAAAACAAACCTTTGTGGTTAGTTTACGTCAGAGACTCAGAATATTGTTGAATGAAAGTAAATTCAGTTAACCAGAGGTAAATGTGTCATGCAAACGTAGTCACACAGAATTCTTTAGAACATCCTTCTCCAGCAGGGTACATACAGATGTGCTGGAAGTAAAACCCATCATTCCCAGCCAGCATGGTCATAGGCCCTACTGGTTGGAGATGATGAGCTTTGTAGTCCATTACATCTTAAAGGACCAGCTAAAGTACTCAGGTTAGGCCCTTTGCTTTCTAAACCTGGGAGCAGAATCAAAATCCCGCTTGATGGATATATCTCCATTGATTCATTTCTTCCTCTGCCTACCAAACCCCTCTGCTGAGTAGAGATTCCTACAACCCCTCCTCCATTTCACTCCACAGCCCCATTTAGTAAGAAGCCCTGTTTATCTCTTCCTCCAGGCTTGTTACGGTTTCCCACTGAGCCTCCTTCCATCTTCTTCCAAAGCCAGCCAAAATAGAGAACCTCTCCCGGCTCCTTCGCAGAGCTTTCCCCCCCCCCCCCAAACTTTCCAGGCAAAACTGGACGATCTTCGAGACCACAGAGGCTCTCAGCTACCTCAAAAACCATACAAAGGCCGTTAAGTTAACTAGACTCAGGTTACAATTCCTGGGTGGCTCAGGTCTCCTGCCTAAGGAGGCGAAGGGGAAGGCGGGCCTCGGGGAGGCCACAGAAAGGGATGGGCCGAGGGAAGGAGGGAGCTTGCAACATTGCCTTGCAGAATCACCATTTCCAAAGGCTTCCACGGTGACAAGAGGTTACTCGGCGTGGTGGCGGCTTTTTCCTTCCAGGTTTTTGTTGTCGTTTTTTTGAAAAGCCAGGAAAGGAGAATAAAGGAGAGGCCGAAGCTGCCCACCCAATGGCTAGAGGCTCCCCTTCAGGCAAGCACCCTCGCTCCCAGGGGTGGGGAGATCCGCGGTAAAACAAAACCAAGCCAAAAGGCTACACCAGAGTGTCGGAGGTGTGCTCCTGTTCTCAGGTAAGGACTTTCCGCTTCAGTGCAAAGAAAAAGGGAGGGTCGCAGGGCGCGGAAAGTTTGCACGGGGAAGAGCCAGCCAGCCCGCAGCTTGCTTTGAAACAATGAAAGTTGGTCCGCTGTAATTTGTTTTAGCCTCTCCGCCTGTTGCAGGGTAGAAAAGTCTTTTCTCGGTTGTTGGGTTTTTTTCCCTCCCCCTTCCTCCCTCAGGAAAGAACTGCTCCCCGACGATTCCAAGTAAGTAAGTAGGGAGGGATGCTGGCTGGGTCTTCCTCCGAGAGAACCTGGTCTCGCAACTCCGACTCGAGGAGGAGGAAGGGCAGGGAAATGCATGTTAATTGAAAGGTTGGCCTTGGAAAACGAGTCTTAACTCGCTTAGGGAAAATACAGCTTTAAAAAACGGCTTCAGTTCTTCTGGTCCAGGAAGAAGGAAGATATTTTGGTTTCATCAAGCATGGGACAAGAAATGGCTTCTTCATGGAATTTTAAGAATCTCAGGGTTGGTTTGTAAAAAATATGATTCTGGTCCTCATGGTTAGTAGAGATGGGTGAAGAATTTCATTGCTCTGGTGATGGCACTATTCTGATGGGAGGGGGAAGTGTTCATATCTGTATTCATCATTCCCTCAAACACTGAAGTTTCATGCTAACAATCCTAGTTCTCTTATTTCCACACTGTATATAATAAGGGTTGGTCTCTCTGTGTTATTTTTCCCAACAACAGAACTATGTACAGCAATAAGATAGCATGAAAGATAATAATGGAAGCCACACTTAGAGCGGAACATGATTTGTTTGTTCATTGAATAGTTTATTTGGAAGAAAGTTGACAGGCAGGATTTTTAGGCATAGGTTTGGCTGAAACCAGGAATCACAGGTGCTAATTCAAAAGGTTAGGGTGTGTTCGAACAAAGTTTAAGGGTAATATGGTACTAACCATGGGGAAGAAGGTATTATGCGATATATTTAGACTGCTTGAGTGGTAACACTTTAAATGTTGGGCTGGCATGAGAGAGTCCCTCAGCCATTGAATCTCACACAGTGACTTTGAGCAAGTTGTTGTCTGTAAGCCCAGTTTATGTCACAAGATTGTTGCTGTGGGATGAAGTAGAAGTCCTGTTGTTTACAGGAGAAGTGGGATGCAAATGAAATCTATCAATAAATGAATATGCCCACTGGTCTGTCACCAAAGGAATCGGGAAATCAGAGCTAGGCCTGGTTTCTTGTGTTATCAGTAACACAACCATTTTTCCCTTGGCTAATTACTGCTGAATCCTGGGTTAATTTTTTTTCAGATTAAAAAACAACAACACTGTTTTTTACTGTTTGTGGGGGGTGTTCCTCTGGTCACCATGCCCATAAAAGAGAAGTGTCCATGAACAAAGGGAAGGAGGAGAGATGCTGTACCTAAAGTAAACCTATTTAGGAGTTGCTGTAGCTTCTTTTTGTATTTGGAGGCCCGAAAGAAGAATTAGCCTTGGATAAAACCTCCTGGATCTGAAGGACTTAAGGAGCACAGGCTCCTTAGTCTGGTAAAAGCAATTGTGACTTTATGCCTTACTCTTAGTTTTATCTTTATCAGATTTACAGGGCCTAGTTGAGTATATTGTCTGAACATGGGTTTTCTCTTCTAATTTCCTACTCTTTTCCGAGTCTGTCCTTTCACATAGCTGAATACACTCAATATGAAGAGGACTTTAGCTGATTAATTGAGTAGAGTACTCAAATACTTGATACCAGTTAGGATAGTTGTTGATGTGAAGGGATTAAGTCAATTTTATTTTATTTTAATTTTCAAAATATTTGCTCATTCTAAAGAGAGGTGAAATGGTGTAACATGAAATAAGATAGTGGTGGATTTTTTACCGGAAAGTGCAAACTATCCTGAGCTAGCCTTTATATTTATATCCATATATACTGCATGTTTTGTTATTTGGCATCAGTCTTTTTCAGCCAGCACTCCCCAGATGTGCCATCACCCCCATGTGTCATATGGTCAGAGTTCTAGTCCGGGGTTACCAAGGACCAGCACCAGTCTGCAAGCATACCAGAAGCCGGGCCGCTTGAACAAGCAACACTCTATTGCGAGGATGCAGACAGCACACCAAACCATGCCCCCTCTGATCCACAAAAATCTCTCCATGGAACCGGTCCCTGGTGCCCAAAAGGTTGGGGGGGGGGGTGTCCCTGTTCTAGTCCACATTTGAAAGATACTAAAAAAATCATCAAAGGTCATTATTTCTCTTGAGAGCCAACGAAAGCACTCCTGACCCCACATAATGGACATTCTATTCTCATTTTCCAGTAGTGAATATTATCTGGATCATAACACACCCACCATGGTCCTCCATCATCTGTCAGGTTCAGACTGAGGCCTTGGATGAATTTATCACCTTTAGTAATACTTCTGCTGCAACTCAAACAACCATAAATTCATAATTTAATCAATTGATTTAAGACAGAGATAGATATGTCACCCTCATAGCTAGGATTGAAGGAGAGGAATTCCAAGATATTGGAAACATTTTTAGTTCAGGTTTTCTTGAACAGTGAGTTGCAATTCCCAAGGTATTGCATGCAACTGAGAGAAGGACTCACAACTGTTTTAAACTTATCCAGATTTGTGCAAGCAATGAAAGAGTTCAAAACCTGTTTAGGGTTTTGGCCTGAGCTGGGCAGTTCATGATACTGCAGAATTGTAGAAGTCTTAAGTTTGTGTGAGAGAAAAAGAGATTATTTCTTGTCTATCTCCAATTCTAATGATAAGATTAATATTTGTGGGAGGAGGATTTGCAGGAATGGATTATTACCACAACATTATTTACCACAACATTTGAGGTGACAAATATGATTCAAAGATGGCCAAAAAAGCAAACATCTGGGGGAGGGTATCCAAATAAATGCAAGTATTTTATAGTATAAGTCAATTTCATTCTGGTTTCACACTTCTCTGTCTTTGAGATGTGGTTGCGTTGGGGGTGAAACAAATGTTCTCAAACATTCAGGTTTTCAAGTTTGACTTCCTATTAGTTTGAAAGTTCATTTTTACCTCCAGATTTGAACTGTATATGCTTTATAATTCCTCAGTGCTTTGAAGACTGGCAGATTATGGAAATACCTCTTTTACACCAGCTCAAACAAATGTGTAAAATATGAATGCATGCTAATAATCAAACACTAGGAAGTAACAAATGAGTGGCATTTTGTATTTGGCCAAGTGCTATCAAGCAGGAATAATGAAATAAAATTGTATAGGATACATGTTTGTATGTACCGTATCATGCACAAGTAGCCTTGATTTTCAACTGGTTGCTTTGCGACCGTTTGAAATTATGATCTCCCAAAAGCTACTTACGACCTATTTCTGGAGTTAGATGGTGCGCCCTCCCATGGTCACATGACTGCATTTTGGATGCTTGACAATCAGCCCACTTTCTGACATTTTCTTTTTTATATACTTTATTTTAATCAACTCTACATTTTGATTGGCATTTTACCAGTTCAGCATCAACATTTTCTAGTTTCTTTACAAATCATATTATAATTTCCATATAGCCAGCTGACAGAACATTTATTATCAGTTATTCTCCCACTAGAGCCTGCAAAACGAGGGTTTGTCATTCAGGTTTTTTTCAAGTGAGGAACTTTGTGATATTTTTTTCAAGTAGGGTTTTATTTTACTCTTCAATTTTTTTTCAAATTGATAAATTACCCAACTATTTTCAATGTTGAGGAATTAATAATTTAGTTGCCAAACCTCCTGGCGACTGCCTTGACTAGTCCCTGCAGTTTTATTGGAAAGATTTCAGAGGTGGTTTGCCATTGCCTGGTTCCTGAGTCCGAGAGAGCTGACCCAACGTCACCCAGCTAGCTTTGTGCCTAAGGTGGGACTAGAACTCACAGTCTCCTGGTTTTTAACCTGGTACCTTAACCACTATACTTATAAAAAAAATTACCCCACATCCTTTCCATCAAATATATGTAAATACATTGATGTAAAATTATTATTATTTGTTTCATTATAACATTCAGTCTCTCAAAAACCTTTTCTAAAAATTTGATGCTTTTTCATATATCCATGGAAAGCTAAAACGCTAATTCCTGTTGTAGTTTTGGGGTAATTTTGAGAGATCTGGGCTTCCCTTTTTTCTTATTTATAGAAGTACCGTATATAGTAAAAAAAAAAGTATAAAATTATAGACACTTAACTCAAGAATAATAAAGTCAGACAATTAAATATAGGGAGATGTTATTAACTTAAAACATCTTGTCGATGTATATGCAATGTTAACTTTCACAAACCTAGCACACTCCTGAAAAAAGAAGTATCAGGTTTAACATTTAATGTAAAAAAGCCCCAAACTCTCAATTACTGTGTATTCATACTCTCCAGGAATACAAAGAAGTATCCAGTACCTTATGTATACCTTGGATATATAAGCCTTTGAAATACTTTACTAAAGAGTTAACCCCCCAAAAAACTTTTTTTAAAACAATCATTGAATAACAACTGTGTTCCAGCATGGCAAAAAATAAACTCCAGGATTTTCTTTGTTTTCACTCCTCTGGGCCACACTGGGATTCAAGTCCTGCTGTAAATCCATAAACTGTCTGTTCTTTTCAGCTACATCTAAGAAGGTAGAGCTGAGCAGCCTGTTTTTGAATAGCAGCTCAGGCTTCTTTGTTTGTCATATCATACCAGTTAGATCCTTTTATTGTTGAGTCTAGTCTTGTTTGGGGCCACCCCCACCCTATGCTAAGTCCCAAGGTCAGCTGCTGCTAATTGCAAAGCAAGGACAGGCATCCCTGCAAATCAGGGAAGGATTTACCTGTCAACAACCCCCCTCCCCTCCCCTTTCCACTCCAGCTTTTATCTCTCCTTCCCTGCATTTCAAAGGGGGATATCTGAATTCCTTGTCCCGCCTCCATTTTTTGCAGCTGCAGTTTTGGGTCCTTCAAGCTTTGAAGCCATTGGTTACAAACTAGGAATGTCCTTTGGTATGGAGGGCGGAGTAGCGCTGGTGTCTTGTACATCTTGTTCTGTGGCCACCTCTGCTTAAACATGTTTGGCAGGTTTGGGGAAAATGAAGTCGATGTTAACACCACCACCGCCATCACCCCAGTAAAACCTGTTCAGAGGAAAATGTGGGATGGCAATGAAACCTCTTTGAAAGTGCCTTCAGTGCTTCTCAGGAAATCACAACGGAAACCCATTCACCAGCCACAAGCTACTTGCCTGCTAAAGGACTCATACCGTAGAAGAGTTAGTAAAAAAAAAGGGGGGGCATAGAAATTGGGAAACCTACCCCCAAATCCTTTGCTCCAATATTCGTGTAAATTAATAATATATTAGTTGTCTCATGCCTTTCTGGAAATGACTCACTGCTGGAAAAGTTGTAAGTTCAGAAATACCGGTTTGTGTTTCCAGCTTCTGACCTCACCTTTGCTATTATGCATGATTTTGGACTTATTGCTGCCTTTTCTTCTTTTTTAGCCTCCACAGTTTAACCTTCTGTGAAATGGAAGCTCGGCCCTTTCTCCACCTTAGATTCAAATTCTTCAGCAAATTGTTCACGTTTTAGCGTTTTTGGCTTGCTTCGCTGTGAAATGAGTTGGTTGGGGTTGGTTGTGTTCACTGCGATCGGCATTTTGCTTTCTCACCCTAAAAGGATGGCTAGAGACCTCATACAAAGTAAAAGCCAGGAATAGGATAAAAAGAGATCCCGATGTTTGGAGGCATGTTATTTCTTCACCACTACATTAATGGAAAAGGTAGTAAGGAGGGAAAGAAAAGTTCTCGGAAGACTCTTACTCATCTGTCTTTTCTTCCCCTTTGAATTGATGGCATTGGCCCATCCAAAGGACCCTTTGGATTAAAAAGAAGGTCATTAGGGGAAAAAATCCTTGTCCGTTCAATATTAAGTAAAAAGTAAGTCTGCCTACCTCACCAAACCCAACTGCTGCCATTATGACATCACTGAAAAACGAACCAATTGTAATCTCTTCTCTTTTGCCAAGAAAAGCCAGTTTTATGATGTATGTCCAGCATTATCTTGGCATTAGGAAGATCTACCTTTCCCCCATTGGTATCTTCCAGATGTGTTGGGACAGCTGGAGGGTGCCAACTTCAGAAAAGAGACCGTAGATTTTAAAAGTTCTGTGAGGGGTGGTCAGGTCTTAATAACCCATCTGGCCCTTTCTAGTTATTTTCATCATAACTCACTCAGCACTTTAAAAACAAAGCAATCAGTTGATGTAAAGTAATGGCTGATGCTCTTCTGCTGACTGAAACGGTGTTGTAGCACATTGCAGAGCCTGCCAAAGAGAAAGCCCAAGTAAAGTAGATGACTAAAGAAAATTCAATACTGCATAGCCAGTGGCCATTAGATAATTTCAGATTCTGGGCTTAATTATGTTTCTCTGTGCATCGAGGGCAATGAGTATTGCTTCAAAATGTGTTGTGTCCTAATGTTCAGTTACGCTTCTATACAAGAAGTGAATAAGAGGCATTAAAGGAGCTTTCTTCCCTTTAATCAGAGTGGGATGCCTGCTGAGAAGCTGTCTCTTGGGGGACATGAAAAGGCAGCAGTTTTCTTAGTGAAGAGCCCTGATCTGGATTGTTAGCGTCCTTGTTCTCCAGATTAGGGCAAGCCTGCTTGTAATAGGCCCTCCCTTGTGTCTTGGGTGAGATGGCACTGAGGTCTGGGTTGTGGCGGAAACATGCCTGCTTGGGTTTCAGGTTTGGCATCAACTGATATCCCAGGACAGGGCTGGAGAGAAAGAGCAGCTAATGTCATTTGGCCAGCTGTGATGGCTTCTATAGTCACTGCTCTGCTTTATTATGTTAAATTGTTTCCTCTGGGTTAAAGTTAAATTTTGGATTCACATACATATGACACTACACGTGGCATGCCATTCGTTCACTGATTTTGCATCCTGGCAGGGTGGAATTGTCAACCTACACTATGTCCTTGTCAATTTTAATAGCTTTGTTTACCAAAATTTAACTCTGAAAATCTCATTTTGTATAGAGGTAAAGTGGGGGGGAAAGGTTTCCTGGGGAATATTCTGGCAGCGATCCAAAAAATAAGGAGCTATCAGATCAATAAAATGTGTAAATGGCTATGGAAACGGTCTTCAGACATTTGATCTCACTGATACCATTCAGATGCAATCATTGTGAGAAACCTGTTGCACTTTTCACGCTATAGCAGATTCGCTATACTTTCCCTAGGACAGAGTGGCTCAACCTGTGGTCCATGGAGGTGTGTGTGTGATGTAGACTTAGGAGGTCTGTGAAACCTTGAAGAAATGTTATGAGGTACCGATATTTAAAGGCGGGGGGTGCATGGTGAAGAAAAGGTTAAGAACCACTTTACTAGGGGAAACTCTGAACCTGATTGAGCCAATTGAACTATGGCAGAAGTGAAGCTTGAGCCCTGCACTTTCAGTCTTTGCACTTATAATAATCTATATATTTCTGGACAATCAAAACAGTTATTTTAAATTGAAACCAGCATGCAATGTTCTCCAGTGATACCTTTGTGTGTGTGTGTGTGGATTAAATATTTAATCCAGTTGCACAGAAGAATTCCAGAGTTAAGCATCTCATTTCCGTCTTCCATTTGTTTACATGCTATGTTATTTCACAATTTCACAAGATATACTTTCATAGCCTGATTAGTTCATCCAGAGCTCAGGCAACTCAGCAAGGGCAGCCAGATGCCAAGGGAGAATTTGAATAAACAGATTCTGGGATGACTTTGGGGATGGCTCCTATTTCCCAATACGATTGTATCATCATCCTGGGCAAAGGAAAGAAATTGCAATTACAGGTAGTCCTCAACTTACAACCGTTCAAAGTTACACCACCACTGAAAAAGGTGACTGGTGATCATTTTTCACATTTGCTACCAGTGCAGTATCCTCATGGTTCATGGGATTAAAATTTGGATGCTTGACACCTGCCATTTATTTATGATGGTTGCTGGGTTCCCAAAGTCCTGTGATCCCCTTTTGTGACCTCCTGACAAGCAACGTCAATGAGGAAGCCAGATTCACTTAACATTTGTGTTACTAACTTAACAACTGCACTGATTCACTTAACAACTGTGGTATGAAAGGTGGTAATATGGGGCAAAACTCACTTAACAGCTGTCTTGTTTAGCAATGGAAATTTGGGAGTCCATTGTTGTTGTAAATCAAGGACAACCTGTATAGCAGGGATAATGAAAAATATGCATCTTTCATAAAATCTCTTAAAGATGCCATGTTCAAACTGGGATCCTCCAAAGGTTCTGGATTTGAAATGCAACGTATCTTGAAAGATATCAGTTAGGAAGAACTATTTTCAAGAAGATGGGAAAAGGTGGCTCTTTTGACTGCCCTCCATTTTATAATCGCAACAACCTTGTGTGGTAGGACACACTGAAAAACAACAGGCCAAGGTTGTTTGGGATAAATTTACTGCAGAGATACTGAACTATTGACACCAGTAGTTGGGTTTTCAGATTCTGCTAAGCCAAAATTATGCTTTTCAAGCCACAATTGCTGAGTTCATGGAACATCAGATCTAAAGAAACACATTGTGGTATAATGTAATGTGTGGAGCCAGCAAGTGGTTGTTTCAGTTAAATCGCAGTTTAAACCCAGGAATCTGAAACTTCAATCAGTACAATATCCATTTAGCTTTGGAAGCATTTAAAATACTGTATATATCACTGTCCTGGAATGATAATATCCATAATCCTTTTCCAAGAACTGATAGGAGCTGAAGTTCAAAATACCTCCCCCACATTAATATTTTAAACTCTTCTATCTGCTTAATATCATTTCGAAATTAGTTTTATGTTTGCCTTTTGTCTTATCTATACTTGATAGCAAATACTCAACAAGTTTTTGAATCTCTAATTATAAAGCAAAGAATAGGTTTCATGTGAGTTTCTGGTAATATGTCACTCTTTATATTTCTTACAATCAGAATATACATGTGGTCAGGACTGATGGATGCCAAAAATGATTAAATGGAGAGCTGTGACTAAGTATGGGAGAAAGACACCATCTGGATTTCCTTTTGTTTTGTGTTACTGAGGATCTTCTTCAGAGGACCTTTGAGGTTTCAGAAATGGATTTGTGTTACAATGATTAATAGCAAAACCATTTGTTATAGGCAGAGGTGATATTCAGTTTATAGGTGTGGTGGAGTCCAGTAGTGTTTCATTCTGTGATCAGAACATTTAATTTGTAAACGATATAAATTATTTCTCCAGAGAAAAAAAGAGCTGGTAGAGGTTTTGCTCTTAGATATTTAGGGGATTCTTGAATGTCATCCTTGTTCTGAGCAATTATGCAGGGTGCAGATAGTCCTCAACTTACCACAGTTCATTTAGTGATGGTTCCAAGTTATATCATCACTGAAAAAAGTGGCTTATGACCATTTTTCACATGACCAATGCAACATCCCCATGGTCGTGTGATCAAAATGCAGATTACTCATATTTGTGATGGTTGCAGTGTCTCGAGATCATGTGATCATCTCTTGATCTTCTGACAAGCAGTCAATGGGGAAGCCAGATTCACTTAATAACCGGGGTTACTAAGTTAACAATTGCAGTGATTCACTTAAAAACTGTGGCAAAAAAGGTCATAAATGGGGCAAAACTCACTCAACAAATATCTCACTTAGCAACATACATTTTAGGCTCAATTGTGGTTGTAAATTGAAGACTACCTGTAGTTGATTCTACTTAGTTTCCCTACCTAACCAGTGTGATTAAATTATGGACTCTACAGCCTGAGATCCTTGACTTTCCTAGTAATCTAGATCGATATGAGATTATCGGATTAGATCAGGAATATCAAACTCACGTCAACACGGTGGCGTCATGTGACATATTGGGACTTTTCCCCCCTTTGCTAAACTGGGCGTGGGTGTGAAATGAGTTTGACAGCCCTGGATTAGATGCTAATAATTCAGTACTTCCTTTTTTAAAGACAAAATCTGGAAGTGGAATATTCAGGGTCATGGATCTGGATCATGATCATCTATCGTGTCCTTTGTCTGGTTCTACCTTAGTTCAGTATATCAATCCAGCAAACTAATTTGTTCAATAAATCATGGTTACACAAATGTTGGCTTAGCAAGCAACATGAACTCAGTTGTAGGTTTCCTAGAACTACATAGCAATTACACTTAGCTAGTTTTGTCCAGCCTGAAATTAGATTACAGTTGTCAGACATTCTTAATCAGGGAGAACTCTGGCCAAAACCTTATACCTAGTTTTTTATTTTTGCAATAGCAGCATTCCATTTGCATATTTTTCACCCTTTGAGACTTTTAACAGGCATCTGTCTTGGGATTTACTAACTTGTAATGAGTGCCAGTAAAAGGATAGCGGTTGCAGCTGGAAATACATGAAAATGTATTGGAATGGCAGTTTCCTTACAGAATGATAAACAAAACTCGCAGCATTATTATTATTTTTTTATATTTTCTGAGTCAGAGCAGCTGTGGTTGCAGAAAATCTTTTAGCATCTCCATCTCCTACATATCCAGTTTAGGGAGGAAATATTTCTGAGGAAGGGTTTCTTATCAGATATGGGCACCCCCCCCCCCCCAGTTTGGCTTCTGTCTTATCCCAAAGGTTCTGCATCTTCAGCAAAACTTGGTGGGTGAAAAGACTAGTGTGATACTCCCCGTTATTCCTCATCTCCTATCAGTTGCTCATTTCTGTAAACCACAGCCTTCTGTTCATGTGCTTCCCCACTACTACTACAAATCTGAACATTTTGGACTAAAGTGGAAAACACGTTGTCTAGTTGAGTCCCTCTAACTGCAGATTAGATATTTAGGCAAAGTTTACGGTTTTGGTTATTAGACAGAATAGATTATAGAAAGAAAAGAGTTCTGTTGCAACCATAAAGTAAGACATAAATTTATATTTGGACTTAACAATTGCTGTAAAGATCTATTTTCTCTCCCCGCTCCCTTCATGCAGTTTTAGCTTTCTCTTTGATTTCTTTTCCCCCCCCTTTTCTTACTTTATATTAGTCTGTACTAGTTTTTCTCTTTTTGAAAGCAATAACTATGGGTTTGGAGTTGTTTGTGTGTCTATCAGATATTATGAAATAAGGCATACAGCACTTTGCATTATTGTAGAATGCTAAAAACTGCTTTGGAGAGTATGAGAGTGCCCACATAGGACTTCACTGCAACAGTTTAAATGTGTTTTTCCCCAGGATCATGCTGTAGCTGCAGAGAACAGCCATGCTTCTTATGAAATATGTAACTGCTTTAAGGAAATTTAAGTAGTAGGTACTATGTGAGTACTTCATTGCATTTCAAAGTACCTTTTGGTCTTCAAGTCTTAAATGCTGCATAGTTGCATTACGAATATTTAAAGCATGGGGTCTAATTTCTTTAATTTAATTCTTTAATACACTGAGAAAGATGAGTTTATAATTATAACAGTAAACTCTTCCTTCCTTCCTCCCTTCCTTCCTTCCTTCCTGCAGGACCTGTTAATCACAGGCACAAGGGTGTTGCCATCTGGTCTGTTTACAATTCAAGGGTTTCTCTGATCTCTACCATTTTGGCCCATGTATTTCTTTTACGTAAGGTATTTCTTTTTTGTTGTAAATGGATACATTTTGGGCATTTACATCCTGTAATTTCATTATATTTCCAGAGTAATAACTGGTAGTTCTTTTTTTCTTTTTCTTTATAATGAAAGCTGAGATTGTTTTAGATTGTTTTAGAAGCTGACATTATAAGAGGACCATGTTAGGAGGAGTTTGGCAGTTTATAACCTTTAATAAAAATTAATTAATTGAAAAAGGTGCCATCTGACTCCTTATCATATTTCAGAAGTTTTCTACTAATTTCCTGGTTCACGCAGCTTTCTTTATAACGTACAATAGTCAACTCTTAAATTTGCAGAGACCTTGACTATGTGTCAGAATGGTCAAACAATTGGCAACTCCAAATCTCAACCAACAAATTCTCTGTCTTACA
>JANHFT010010495.1:493827-517631 GCA_032467955.1 Pseudoxenodon macrops | reverse complement strand
GTTTACAGAGTCAGCCTATTGCCCCCAACAATCTGGGCCCTCATTTTACCCACCTCGGAAGGATGGAAGGCTGAGTCAACCTTGAGCCTGATGAGATTCAAAGTGCCAAATTGCAGGCAGCTGGCAGTCAGCAGAAGTAGCCTGCAGTACTGCACTCTAACCACTGCACCACCACAGCTCATAATTACTTTCATTTTTAAAACGTGATAATCAAAGTACATAGGCCTCAAGGAACACTAAAGGTCACATGCATATTTCAGAATGATTTTTTGAATCCAATTTGTGCAAAAAGGGGCTCAAAAACGTTACTTAGAGCTGGACATCATCCTTTCAGTTGTGACCATCCATCAAAATGACTTATATTGTATGATCCTAAGATCAGTAGTCTGATGAAGTGTAAAACCCAAAAATTATTCAGAAAAACATTGAGGTCCTGAACCAATGTGGAGAAGAGCAAGAGATAGTTTAGTAGAATTCTATGAATATGATTCTTGGTATGAGTCATTGTCCACACTGGATCTGGACCATCATGTTACTAGTTTTATGATGCAAAAGATGTAAAATGAGGGTCCCACAAAAAGAGTTAAGAGATGATGGACCAAATCCTGCAAACACATCTGCTCTATGGCTGATGCAGTGCTTTGTTTGGAACTTACATTTTATCCACCTAGTGTTATGCTGAAAGGACAATGCAACAAATAATGCAACACAGGGCCACAGTGATGCAGTGGTTAGCGTGCAGTACTGCAGGTTACTTCTGCTGATCACCAGCTGCCAGCAGTTTGGCAGATTGAATCTCATCAGACTCAAGGTTGACTCAGCCTTCCCTCCTTCTGCAAAATGTGGACCCAGATTGTTGGGGGAAATAGGCTGACTCTGTAAACCACTTAGAGAGGGCTTTAAAGCACTGTGAAGTGGCATATAAGTCTAAGTGCTAAGTAGAAGATGGAATGGATTGGGTAGTCAATCACACCCTGCATATCTATAAGCAGGGCAGCGCCACCTGATAGTGACTTGCAATAGAGTTGATAGAGGTGGGGTAGGAATTGGCAGTTGTGATGAGAGTGTGATTTTCTGCCAGTTCTTTAACTCAGCCATGGAGTGTGGTCCAACGATTAGGGAAAGACTGATGTTGCACCTTGTGTGAATTCAGCAGATCTCTTATGCTGGGTCACACAAGTGGTTGAGACAAGTAAGAAAGAGCCATGAAGTTCAGTAAGCTAGGAAAAGGAGGAGGAGAGGAGGAAGAGAGATATGTGAAACAAATGGTCTGAAGAATGTGGGAATAGGTCAGAGTTGGGTTCTAC
Source organism: Pseudoxenodon macrops (assembly GCA_032467955.1). Taxonomy (NCBI): domain Eukaryota; kingdom Metazoa; phylum Chordata; class Lepidosauria; order Squamata; family Pseudoxenodontidae; genus Pseudoxenodon; species Pseudoxenodon macrops. The sequence goes on along the minus strand of JANHFT010010495.1, from coordinate 516,324 downwards.
TTACCGTAACTTTCCTACTGGTTCGGGTTGTGACAGAAGTCCGCATTTTGTGCTCGTGTGCGCACCCCCATTGCATCCAGGTATTGCCTCAAAAATAACCCTCTGCGCATGTGCAGGAGGCTTTGTGCATGCACAGTGTTATTTTTGAGACAATTTCCACCGGGAGGACCGATTTTCAGCCAGAGGACTGGTTCAGGGGCGTGTCCAACCGGCCATCGCTGCTGGTTCGGTGAGCAGGGGGGAATTCCCGCTACCAGTTCTAGTGAACCAGTCCAAACCAGCAGGAACCCACCTCTGGAATAGGTGAAGAAGACATCCCCAAATGCACCAAGAGATCACAATAGGCACCCTGGAATTTCTGTCTAAATACCACATGGATGAGAGGGAACAATTCCATTTCTATATTCGGAACACTGCTTAATGCTCACCAGTCTAGGGATATAAAAACCTGTTATTTTTAGCCTCTCATTTCACCATCCTTAACTTTGATTGTTCTAAGCTACAATTATCACCACATAAGAGTGTGACAAAGAATACTGTTTTGATATAAAAATGAATCCCTGTTAACTTCATACTGTCCAAGGGTGCAACACAGAACAAATTATCTTAAAATTGTAATGTTGACAGAAAGCTATCCCCATGTGATCAATCATCCCCCATTTCTCTTGGGCATCCCAAAGATCAAATAATATTAGCCTTTGTTCATCCCTGCTCTCATTTTCTTTCTTAGATGCCATCACACTAAGCTATAGGAGATAGAAGTTGGCAGTTGATGGCTTACAAAAAAACTAAACCCGCAGTCAATCTCTTGTGATGAGAAGTAGGAAGGAGATTTTTTTTTAAAAACTGGCAAAATTGTCACCTGCTTTTGACTGGTGGGTAAAGATATAATGTGAAACAACACTCAGAATAGGCTGCTAGACATGGCATCTCTCCTAATCACAAACTTAGGTGTCAGTGCCAAAAGCATTATAGCCACTACACAGCACCAGGAAGCCCAAAAAGAAAAGAGATTTGCAGAAATCCAAATAATGTGCTTAAATCAAACCATCATAAAAGCTTGAAACGTATAGCAACTGGGGGAAGGTGGAGGGAGGGAGGGAGAGAGACAGACAGACAGACACAGAGACAGAGAGACACACAGAGAGAGAAGACCATACTGAAGGGCACATATTCCTTTTAGGAGGAGATTAGTTGGAACTATTTCGTTGCATGTCTTTTAACAAAAAACCATTCAATCCAGTTTTATCCAGAAATTAATATAAAAGTTTGGATTGAACAAGATATTCAGACGGGTACAGTGGTACAGTGCTGTGGTGCAAACTAAACATCACTGTTGAAGTGTTGAGTCAGCTGTTTTCCAGGTGACACTTCTATGGAGAGAGTGAAAAAAAAAAGACATTAAGATGTCTCCACCCCTTCTTATGTGGGTCACAGAGGAACAAGTCTTCAGTGATATGGTTATAACTACCATCTCAATTTTTTTGACCACTTCAGCCCTTGTTTGGGGGACTGCCAGGAAAGGCAAGGAGTTAAACAGGTGTGAGGACATAAGATGTCCAGAAAAGATGATACTGACTAAATAGTCTTATGAGGCTTCTGGAAGTTGTAGTTTACTCAGTGGTTTCAGGAGAGGCTCTTCACACACACACACACCCACACACACACACACACACACACACACACACACACACACACACACACACACACACACACACACACACCACACAACAATATTAACTATCAGTGTTTAAAAAAGCACTGTGACAGATCCATCTGCAAAGGTGATCAATTCCTAATTTCGGAGAGAGAAATTCTGCATTCATTTTATGTCGAGAGAACCTAATTTAGACATTTATTCAAGAGAGAGAAGAACATGTTGCTGAATTTCTCATAGATGTTATGTTGCTTCTCTTACACTTAGTTGTAAGACAAGCAAAGTTATTTCTAGGAGTGTCTAACCTTTTATTACATGCCGATCTCTCCATCGCTCTATAATTTATCCATCTTCCCATGATTCAATTGAATCTCAAGGGGAAACGTCTCTTGAGTTGTATTTCATTGCACTGTCACTGTGGTTGCTAAGGAAGAGTCCTGTCCTCTGAGAAATTATTGGAGGGGGGAAAGAAAATTTCAGAAAAATTGATGGAGAGTTTTAAAAACAATTTTCTATCCAGATCTTTTAATTACATTAAGTATTCATAGGCGGTGGCAGCGTCCCAAGTAATGCACCCATAGAGATTAGAACTCCGAGGCAGGAAGGTTCCTCAAAGAACAGTTTTATTGGGTAGATCATATTGGCACATCTGGTGAGCCACCAACAATGGCTTGTATTTTTTGGCTCCATGCGTTGCATTTTCAACCTCCAAATGCTCAATGCGTGGTGCCCAAAACGGCTACCTGGAATAGTTGTTGCCTTCTCTTACCCCTTCTGTGCTTCGCCTGCTTTAGTCACTGGAGCTCCCTCCGAGGATCAGTTGTGCTTTTGAAGCCGTTTTTCAGCCCCAACACGAGCTAAGCCATCTTCCATGCTTTGCTTGCTTTTCTAATTGCTGCTCCCTCCCACGATCAGCTGTGCTTTAGAAACACAGCCCCAACCAGCCCCACCCTCAAATTCTTAATAATTCTTAATAAAGAATTAAAATATTTGATTAAGTAAAGTGATATAGAATGAAATAAGTGAAATGTAACATGATGTAAAATGAATTCAGGATTACTGGAATACCATCCCGGGAAAAATGGAAAGGCAGCAAAGGAAGGAGGAAAGGAGAGGAGGAAGGAGGAGAGGAGAGGTAGTAGGGAGGTGGGGGTGAGAGAGGAAGGAAGTAGGAAGGAAGGAAGTAGGAAGGAAGAGGGGCTGCAAAACGTGGAAGGTGGGATGGTAAAAAAGCAACCTTGAACTAATAAAAAATGAATGAGATGAAATGTAAATATATTTGCTATGCAAAAATAGATGAGATATGGAATGTGAAGATAAAATATGTGCTGAAGCTGACCAGGCTAAGGACTAGCCAGATGAATACCTGGTAGGCAGAATCCCCCCCCCCTATTTTCCTCCTCAAAAACTAAGGCACGTCTTATACTCCGAAAAATACGGTAAGTCCAATGTGGGCAGAAAACTTGACATTAGCTAGAGATGTCTTTTATCCTCTCTTTAAAAGTTAAGATTGTGTAAACAAAAGTCTTCATTTCTTTCTTTTTCTCCCTATTTTCTGTTCTCTCTTTAAAGGCTCAGATTGTGTCATTTCGTTTCTCCCTCTCTCCCACTCAGGACTTGACTGTTTGAAAAGATGACTGTGTGCTATTATAATATGACAGTAGAGTTCTTCTATAACAACAGTGGAAAAGAGCTATTCCATGAATGGAGACCCAAGGATATTTTGGTGGTTGCCCTTGGCTTGACAGTCAGCATCATTGTACTGCTCACCAACTTGCTGGTCATCACAGCCATTGTTATCAACAAGCGATTCCACTATCCTATCTATTACCTCTTGGGGAATCTGGCTGCAGCTGATCTCTTTGCTGGGATTGCATACATGTTCCTGATGTTCCACACTGGGCCAAGGACAGCTAAGCTCTCTCTCAAGACTTGGTTTATCAGGCAGAGCCTCTTGGACACCAGCCTGACTGCCTCAGTAGTCAACCTTTTGGCCATTGCAGTGGAGCGTCACCAGACAATCTTCACCATGCAGCTCCATAGCAAGATGTCCAATCAGAGGGTAATTATTCTCATTGGCTGCATCTGGATAACAGCCCTGCTACTGGGTCTTATCCCTTCATATGGCTGGCACTGTTTGTGTCAGCTGAATGATTGTTCTACGATGGCTCCTCTCTACAGCCGCAGGTATTTGACCTTCTGGGCACTTTCCAATCTCTTTATCTTCCTCATTATGGTGGTTGTCTACACTCACATTTTCATCTACGTCAAGAGGAAAATGGCTCGGATGTCTAAGCATACTACATTTCACCCACGCTACAAGGAAACTATGATCAACCTCATCAAGACAGTCATCATTATCCTCAGTAAGTAGAAGTACTCTCTGTCCAGTTTTCCTTCAATCAGAGTTTCATTTATGAACACATGCAAATGCTTGTTCTTTCCTTCAGCAGGACACATGAATCCATACATACGCAACACATTTCCATTTTAGGATAAACATTATTTGTAGAAGTACAGAAAATGTAGAGAAATAAAGAAAAAGTATAAGAGTACTGAGTAAAAGAATGAAAGACAAAAGAAAAGGGAATTAAATTTAGTTTATACAGGTAACGGGCAGCACGATGGCTCAATGTTTAAGAAGCTGGGCTTGTCAGTTGAAAAATTGACAGCCCGGGTTTGAGACCTGAGTGTCCCATGATGGAATAAGCTCCCGTCCTTGCCCTAGGTCTTTGCCCTAGCTTCTACCAACCTAGCAGTTCAAAAGCATGCAAATGCGAGTAGATAAATAAGTACCACTTTGGTAGGAAGGTAACAGTGCTACATGATGTAATGTTGGCTGAAGAAACGTCTTTGGACAGAACTGGCCCCATGGCCCTTGAAATGGAGATGAGCAGCACCCCCTATAAATTGGCAAGGACTAGTGCAATAAAATCTGCAAAGAGTCCTTTACCTGTACAGGTCATTCTCACTTAAGAATGCTAATTGGGACTGGAAACTCCATTGTTAAATGATACAATCATATATCAAAAAGTCCATGTGACTGAGTTGCTTAGTGATGGCAATTCCAGCAGTCCCAGTTGCTCTCATTAAGCATTGACTACCTATGTAGATATTAAATAAGAACCTCACACAACTGTGACTTGCAACTTCCTTCCAGATTCTCCTTCGACTTTGTTTGTCAGAAGGCAACAGGGAAGGTCACAAATCTCAATTATGGGACAATGTGATGACCCTAAGTACAAGGACCTATTGTAACTTCCACTTCTTCAATGCTGTTGTTAAGTTTGAATAGTTGCTGAGCAAATGGTCATTGAAAGAGGACCACCCCTATGAACACCCTTTATGTCTTCATAACTTTGTGTCTGTACAAACCATTGTTGCTTCTTTTCACCTCTTAAGAGTTTCATCAGCTTCCTCTAACTGACTTTTTCAGTTGTCTCCTTCCTCCCAATTTGTTCAGTCTACCTTTGTGTATTGCAATTCCGTCCTCATTCAGTCTCTCTAAAGGATCACTTACTCTTGTATTCAATTCCATAGATGGAATTCTTGACCTTGTATGTTCTTGTTTACCACACTGTTCTTAAATAACCCCTTCCAGACCCATGTCTTCCATATAACACAATGTTCTTATATTCAGCCAGTTAGCTTCTTTTGTTTTAGAAGGAACATGCCAGTAGATAAAAAGTATTCCTCCTTCAGGGTTTGTTTTTTATGAGAACAGGATGTTTGGAACATCATTAATAGGAGCAAAGCTAGCATTTTCTCTTCACATGTCATCCTAGACATGATGATGGTTTTGGGAATGCCAGAAGACAGCTACATGAGAACACAACTGTCTCATTTTTAAAAAATGGAAATACTGGGGACTGAAACAAGAACTTCCATATTTAAAAGATGTGATCCCATCAAGGCCCTTTGAAAAATGGTTGATGTTGGAATCTTTTGAACAAATAACTTGAGAGTCGAAGCCGAGCTAGAAGTACCGTAATCAGAACAACTAGCTTTTATAGTTCAGTAAATCTGTTATTTTTCTTTCTTTCTTTCGTTGTGTTATTTGAATGGCTTATTCTGCTGTGCACAAGAAAATCAGCAGGAGGCTGTTTTGCCTTAGCTGAAGTTACAGGGAACTGAGCCATATTCTAACTGATAATTGCTCAAGCTGTATCATTCCCTGAGGACTAAGAGACAGCCAGAAGAATGCAGGGGGTTGCTCCCTCTGTTATGATGAGCTGTCTTGGCTTTGTGTAGACGTATGTGGAGGTGTGGCAAGGTTCCTGCTGGGAGAGAGGATGAAGGAGGAATGCATGACTAGACTAGAGGGCAAATTAACATCATTTCTCAAATGGAAACCTGAACTGTTCTTTCTTTTGCTATGGATGGATGGATGGATGAAGGAATGTGCTTTTCTTAACAATCTGCATGTGAATTAGGGGGGGAAAAATAGGTCTGTATTATTTTCTGAGTACGGCAGCTTTGGGGCTTGCTTTAGCTGATTATTCTTTTTAACATTTGAGAGTTTCAGCCCTAGCTCATTTCACAAATTTTAATGGGGTTATTAAGTAAACAGTTCCAAACTCTCCAGCTATGATACTTTGCATGGGCTTTGTGCATGTCAGTCTGACTGCCACATTACTGCTGTCAGCTTCAGAGACATTCAAAGAGGTATTTCAAAGAGGAGCTGGCAATTTTAAGGTGAGGCCGGCCAATATATGCTAGTTGTGAGGCTCCAGATTGTCCCTTGATATCAAGCCCATTTATCCAAGTGGCAGTAGCTGTGATGGCTGCAACAGCTGTAGGCCCTATCCTCTCTACCCCATCATGCAAGAAGTTGCTTTCAGATCTGAATGTCTGTGGTTTTGCTTTATTGCTGTTCTTACTTAGTGCCATCTACTGTGTATTTAGGCCTTGGTAGTTTTACCTTATTAGACCATACCACCACCAATAAATAAAATCAAGACGCAAATGCAAATTTCCCCTAGAATTTATGATCTATAATGTTTACTGTTGTTAAAAAATAGCTGAATAATAAACTAGACAATTAAGGAAGAATGACATTTAGAAGACACCAAGAAGCTGGGTTTACATGCATAGATGCAGAGAAGTGTTATGGTTTTTTGGGGTTTATATAAGCTCAGCCATTTTTATTTAACTGTGGTTTCTGAATTAGTGTGCTGTGTGAACTGAGCAACCCTGGTTCAGTGCGATACACAAACTCAGTCATGGTATGGTGGTGTTCAAGAAGTAATGTGCTTTGTTGAAGAATAGGCAGAATTATTATGTGGCTTCTTCATCCAGTATATTATTTGAGAAATGAATTGCAGTTGTGGGGGTAGATAGAAGCTTCCACTCTACTTGATATACAGTAGAGCAAACTATGAATGGGGCATGGCAGAATTTGTGTTATGTGAAAGTATTTCCATAAGTGTTCACAATGATTGTCTTTATTTTGATCCCTAAATTGTGACCATTTAACAATGGTGTACTAAGTTAAATTCATTTTATAAACTGTGATTTCAGGTTGGATTATTTCAATAAATCATGATTAAAATATTTTTCATATTTTGTACATAATAGTAAATTGTGCTTAGTTAAAAGCAGGAGCACTTCTGAAGTCATTGCAGCTGCATCAACAGAGTGGAGAGTTGAACTAGAAGACACTTCTAAAACATGAACACTAAAATATAATTCAGCATTGCGTCAAAATAGAGGGTGCCTTGAAGTGAAGACAAAAGTTAACCAAATGAAATACCTAAAAATAGGTTACTGAGATGTTAGCAAGAATAACAACATTTTTGTGTATGTTCGGATTTCCTGCTAAGTATATATACTGTATGCTGATACCAGTTTTTAAAAGGTGCAATATACTATGTCTTCAATAAGAGCTTGGTCTATTTTTTATACATGGAGGGGTATCCCAATATCAACCAGCAGAATCACTGTGTGAGATGGACAACTATGCAAAGGTGTTTAAATAAATAAACAGGTCTTCTTCATAAGAAGCAATTTTTTTCTTTGGAAAAATGCCCATTCTGTTCATACTTTTTTTTAAAAAATGGTTTATTTATTTTGAAATAGACAAGATGAAGAATGCCTTGTAGTTCTGTAGGCTATTACATTTATGAAACATTTTTGTAAGCATGTTGTTTAGCCTTTATGCGGTGGGATTAAATACCAAATTGAATTTTGTTTCTTGCAAAGTAACCCTGTAGAGACAGAGTTAGGAACTACGAGAAAAGGTGTCAGTAGTCTGTATTTTCCTTTTGCTTTTGTTGTTTTTAGTTTTTGTAGCAGCCTGTACAGAAATTGGCAGGTGGAACTTTTCACGGTTTAAATTTTTAAAAACTTTTTATAAGGTTACTGGGGAAAAGTCTTAGACTAAAAGTAGGTCATAAGAGGGTTTGACTCTGGTTGTGGGTTTTTCAGTTGTGACCTCCTGTGATCTTCCAGACCAAGTCCCTTCTCAGTGCCTACAATGCTACAGAATGGATTGATAGATAATGGCCATCTAACCTTCTAAAGGTTGCATGGTTCCCCGTAGGATTTGTTTCACAAGTGTTTACTCAAGGCTATATTTCATAAACAACTAGGATGTTTGAGAGGAAAAAAACTTTATCTTGGTAAGAATGTTGGGGGGAAAAACTACTAGCACTGCAAAAGTCCCTGCAATTTCCTTGGTAAGTTTTTTTTAGAAGTTGTTTGTCATTGCTTCCTTTCTAGTGAGAAAAGTGAATGGCCCAAAGCCAATCAGGGGACTTTGTGCCTAAGGCACGACTAGAACACAAGCTCTCCCAGTTTCTAGTATGGTGCCTTAACCACTACACCAGACTGACTTATTCCATATATAAGATCCTTTTTATTATTATTTCTGCAACTGTAGGTTCTATTCAAACTTCCTGACACTTTCTTCTTGGATGTAGAATCTTTACAATAGGAAATATTCAAAAGTGAACTCCTCCCAAAAGGGATTAGTTCTACCTTATTGTAACAAGGACAATTTCCTTGGGGGGAAATAGTATACAGTATTTTTAAGAGTAAAGGACAATGAAATAACCGCATCGCTGACAATAAGACTAGTTGAGACAAGCTCATTGAATATAATTCCTGCAGGCTGTAATCCTATCCGGCGGGGTGTGGGTGTGTTTAGTGTACAGGTATCATTCAGTTTCTCGGTTTCTCATATTTTCCCTGGCAAGGCTGGAAACAAAATATTCCTGCTTGGAGAGAAGAGTCTATCCCATGCTGGACTCAGGAGCCTTAAAGACCAATGGATAGAAAATCATAGACCCAATTGTCTGAAAACTCTACTATGTTCATCTTCATCCTAATTTGGTGAGAAATCTATGGCAGCCTTGAATCTGGCTTAAAAGATTTCTCAACCTCCAATAAACCAATGAAGAAGAAAAAATCATTTTTCTTGCTTTGCTAAGGCTCAAGTTGTATGGCTAAGGAAGCTTTAAAGTATCTAGCTTTGGAGTTCTCCAAGATTACCTTTTGCATAAGTGAATTGGCAGTTCATATCTGCCAATAATCTTCCTGAACTCAGTAAGATTGCTTTCCGTTGTATTATCCTATTAATAAAATAGGATTACAATTAATAAATTGTATATGGATTTTAATAATTAAAAACATGAGCAGGATACAACAGTGTAACAGATTGAGTGATAGATACTGAAGTGTTTCCAGAACAAACTGAATCGCCTAAGAGTTTTTCAGCAAGTGGGTCTGTCTTCTCCACTAGTGTCCTTCCTTTGGGGTGCCTTGGTCTTCTTGAAGGTTCTCAAGTCCCAGGTCTTCCCCAAAGTGCAGGTAGATAAAAACTTTCTAGGGGACATTCTGTAATTCAGTCAGAGAATCTCTTTTACAGATAGTCACCGACTGGCAACCACAATTGATACCAGAATTTCTGTTGCTAAGTGAGGTGGTTGTAAAGAGAGTCACACCCGATTTTACAACCTTTCTTGCCAGGATTGTTACATAGTTGTTAAATGAATCTATTGATTTGGCTTAGTGAAAGTCATCTGGGAAGGTCGTGAATAGCAATCACGTGACACTGGGACACCATCATAAATATATACCGGTTGTCTAATGTCCAAATTCTGATCAGGTGACGGTGGGGGATGCTGCAGTGGTTATAAGTGTGTAGGTGAGTTTTTTCACTGCCGTTGTAACTTCGAATGGTCACTGGTTGTAAGTCAAGGACAACTTGTAAATTTAAAGCCCTTCATATCTCTTTATGATGTTTATACCAATAAAGAGCTTGAAGGAATTTGTTCAGTGGAGGGAAATCATCTCCGGTCTGTGGGTGGTGATTAATGTTTGGGGTCTTGTTCCTTTAACCCTTAAGGGGTAGCTTAGAAGCATTTTTCTTTGGTGGAGAAGAGCCTCGGGAATGTCTTCTGGTTAGAGGTCAGCCCATAGATATTATCTGTATTCTGGGGGGAAATAGAAAGCTTTTCTAGAGGGCTTTTGTGATGTTTTAAAATATTTATAAGATATTTTTGCTGGATCATTTTGTTTTATTATTGTAAAGTGTCTTATAACATATGATTGGGGCTGGATATAAATCTAATTCATAAATAAATAAGGTAAACATGTTTCCACAACAGCTTTGGGAAAACCAGAATTCCTTAAAAGCCAAAGGCCGGATGTGACTTTGTGAAATGAGTGATTAGCTTACAGCATTAGGGACAAGGCCATTCTAGGTATGTAGGGTTCAATCGAATAATGATTGTGAAACTTAAGCATGATGGGAGCAATAGGAATAGAGGAATGAACAGAGATGTATAGCTGTATTATTCAATTCCATGCGGTGTTTGGTTCAATATGCTTTTCTAAAAAAGGAGTTAAGAGCATATGAAGATAAAAGATGGAAAATTGAATTCCTTCATTTTAAAAAAAACCCTCTATAGGTAGTCCTGGGCAAACAACTGTAATGGCGCCTGCCCATGTGACTGACTCGATTTTGCAACCTTTTTTGTTTAGAAAATGTCCATTTTAGCAACTGAAATAATATACCAGCAGTCAAATATTTTGCACCTGCCTTTTCTAATATTTCATATAAACTTAATAGTTTTCCTAAAATTCTTTTTGCTGCATATCAGTTATTGTGTCTAAATTCTGCATCATCCGGTCTAAATGAGGACTCAGATTGTTGGGGGCAATATGCTGACTCTGTAAACCTCTTAAGAGAGGACTGCAAAGCACTGTGAAGCGGCATATAAAGTCTAAGGGCTATTGCTGTTTCAGAGCTCTGAATTAGCTGCTCCAAATCCTTATTGCTCATCCTATCCAAGGCCAAGGAGGAAGAAGCTGAGGAGGCCAGTCACATTCGGCCCATAAACCTCTGGTTGTCCTCTCATGTCTCAGAAGAATGTTTAAAGCTAGAGCCATTTGGCTTTCGACATATCTAGAGTGCTGCCAAGTGTTAAGCAGTTCCTCTAGATACAACCCTATTTTTAAAATATATCTCTTCATAGATTTTATTAGCGTTCAAGAATCAAACAAAATGTGTACATGGAAAGGAATCGGGGCTGCACCCTGACACACTCATGAAGTGTGTCCTCGTATGCCACCCAGAGTCACTGAGAGTGAGTTTGGTGGCCATATAAGCTTCCTTAATAAAATAGTAAAATAAAATGTTTCTCTTCTTATAGGAAAATAAGCAGGCAACCAGAAGATGTGATTAATAAACATAATTTTGATTTGCATTATGGAAACATACCAAGAGATGGATCATGCAGTATGCCTATGTTATCCAGCATTCTCTCTTAAACCTTTGTATACATTATGGGAAAGTAATAACCAACTTTAGCTATTGCTCCCTAGTAGTAGATATTTAAGGCTGTCCTGCATTGGAAATAGTATGTAACAGCCACTAGTTCTTATTGGTCTAACATACATTTTGATTGATTTCATTGATTGATTATGTGCCATCAATTCATTTGTGACGCTGAGCAACCACATAGTTTTCTCCATGAAGATTTATCCCTATCCTTCAGGAGTTTCAACGCCACTGCGTTGCCACTGCGGTCCCCCTTTATAACTTTCTAAATTGATGGTTATAGCACTGAATTCCGTGGTTTCATCAGAAGTTGGGAAGAAAGAGCTTTTTTGTATCGATTCTGAATTTTCTCAAGAAGAGAGAACAGGTTTCACGTTCCACTAGTATGAGAGAAAAAAGTTTCCTGCCCATGTTTTCCCTAGCCGTCATTTTGCATCACTTTCTTCCATCATCCACCTCCTTTCTAATCTGAACTAAATCAAATTAGAGGCAGTTCTGTCTAGTGGCTAAGGCACTAGGCAGTGCCTTACCAGGCGACTGTGAATTCTAGTCCCACTTTGGCATGAAAGCCGGCTGGGTGACTTTGAGCCAGTCCCTCTCAACCCAACTCATCTCACAGGATTATTGTTGTGGGGAAAATAAGAGGAGGAAAGAGTGAGTATTAGCTATACTCATTGCCTTGAGCTATTTATACAAATAATAAAGGCAGGATTTTTTTTTAATCCAGAAGTAATTAAAAAGTCCATATGCGATAGTGTTTTAAATCATTTTGGTTATCTGTTTTGGAAAGATAATAGGTGGAAGTGCCAGAATATACATTCTTCCTTCCTTTGAAGAGAGACTCTGCCTCCTTGGATCCAGGCCTAAATCTTAGCCTCCAGCTAGTCTCTCCCTCCTTTCTGGCAAAAGTCTAATCTAGTTTTTCCCTGATATGCTGTGACTGGAGTTTCCAGAATCTGCATCCAGTACTGAAGCTATAATATCTATATATTTGAAGGGGTTAGGCTGGGGGAAACCATGAATCAGGTAATATACTGTAGTTATCAATGCATCTTCAGCGTTCAGAAGAAGTTGGCAGCAGTATCTTCCACTTCACATCTCCCTCCTTGGCAAATGTGCAACCGCTTAAAGCTTTGTGAATTGCTGTGGATTTCTTTTTTTCATAGATTCCTCTCTCCTGTCTTTAGGTGCTTTTGTGATTTGCTGGACGCCAGGGCAGGTGGTTCTCCTGCTGGACGGCCTCGGCTGCAAGAGCTGCAACGTGTTGGCAGTGGAGAAATACTTCCTGTTGCTGGCAGAGATCAACTCAGTCATCAATGCCATCATCTACTCCTACCGGGACAATGAGATGCGAAGCACCTTCCGGAAGATCCTTTGCTTTGCCTGCCGCAGGATGCCAAAGTATTCCCCTGCCTCAATGAAATCTAGCACCATAGAGCATCGGATCCTGTCTCAGAATGGGCATCCAATGATGGACTCCACACTTTAACTTTGTAGTTTCAGGTTGCTCTCTGGTGATTGTCTGAAGCTGTTGGTTTTGATCTGCGGGTGGCCCTTTTTTGTACAAAGCTGGTAAACAAGGCCTACAAGGCCTGGACAGTTTTATTACCTGTGGACTGCTTGGGGGGATCGAGGGCTGCATTCTTGATCTATAGCTCCACGCTGCAACAACGGTGTATGTGACCTAGCAGAAGCTGTTGTACCGAAACTCTTGTTGAATCATGTCTGGAATACAGTGACTGTCAGTCAACCGAGCTATGGAATTAGTGCATTTGGCCTGTTACAGGCTTGAGAGACACTTTAAACACTCTGCTGCATTGAGAACCAGTTCAGAATTGGTTTCCACCACAGCTTCTTAAAGGCTTTCTTTTTCTCCTTCCACAGGCTAACAAGCAAAGCTTGCTGTATCTCTATCTAACAAACCATGGGTGGCCCCTTAAGATAAACTTTATTTGCTTCTTAAACACAAATATTTGGACAAACTTTACAAACTGGTGGAACAAAAATACGGAGGTACATGTGTATGCATCCTTGTGAACTGCTCTTTTTAACCGCTGTGTTGATTTAGCTGAGGGATTGTTTCTTCCGCTGTATCAAAGCACATCTCTGAAATGCTTCTGTGAAGGATGAAGAATCTTTCTCCTGGCTTTTTCAGCTGCTACTCGCTTTTATGTTAGCATGGCTTCTCTCTGAAGATGCAAAACCTATACTCTGTTTTCTGTACTGAACCCTTAAGAATTTGTTGAATACTGAATGAGCTTTTTCTGCTAAACGTTTATCCCCCCCTCCCCCATCTGTATAACTCAGGGAGATTTGAAATCAAGATGAACACAGTACCAGCTTTACCTACGTAACTCCAAGGTAAATTTTAGGCAGTGAGAAGAATTATACTAACTTGGATCTGATAGCACAACAGATGCATGAAATAATTCAATGCATAAAGACCACTTTTTAACATACCGTTTGATGCTCAAATGTGTTATGTGATACAGTTTAGGTAACCACTAAAGCACAATCTAATATTTCAGGTAATCTTCCCAGCCATGGTTGATTATGTTCACATTTCCTACTCTGTGGAAGAAATTTATGTCTGTATTCTTGATATTCGGGTGCAATGTCCATACAGATTGTATCTGCTCACGGGGGTTGTCATTTCACAGAGATTAGCTGTGGCAGCATGTGCTGTTTAGGAAATCGTTAAACAGCATCTTCTGGGGCCTTGAAATGTTCCATGGCAGATGTTCCATATGATATTCCTCTGTGGTCACAGGATGGAGGGCTTCTTCTCTCAGGCATTGGTTGAGGTCTAGGGCTTAAGGTTAGGGGTCCCAAATCTGGTCTTAAAAAATCCAGATAATCATTAAGGTGACAGCAAAGAGCTTTTTTGTATGACTTTGTTGCCATCTAGCGATGGTCTACATTTTTCCCATCTAAACGTGGGCTATTTGAGGTAGATCTCCCAAACTGACATTCCTGAAAGAAAGTACCTCAGAGTTTCTGACAAGACCCATCCATCTGAAAGAAGAAATCTGCATATCTTAGTGACCAAGAAATTAACACCTCTGTATTTATAACAATGTACTGACTCTCAAAAAGCGCCCAGTGCCACCATACAGTGGCTGACTTTAGACTATGCTATGTTATACTTTTACCATGGTTTAATGAATAAACAGTTAACTGGGCTTTCAGCCTTTAAACCTTGTTTTAGAAATAAGACTGGCTTAATGAGTTGTGTTTTGAGAGGGAAAAAAGTGGTTTGGGCTTAGAAAAAGACTGCTCTCTCAGTGGCAAACATGGCTTTAGTCCCAGCTACTGATCTTGTTTGCTGGATTTCCATCACTGGGATAGAGGTGAACAATGGCACTCACTTAACTCTGTTCCTGTTTCTAATTCTGATAGAAACAATGGGAGAGTTTTAAATTAGTTTTTCTGTCCTTCCATATTCATCTCTTTCCTTTAGGTGCAAGTTGGGGCTCACTCCTCTTTCAGCATCTTGCTGTTTGGTCATTGTTGTTTATCTTCTTCTATGTTGCTTAATGTGATAGTCTGACTCAAAGTCCAACTATCTCCCCTCACCCTTATTTGTCCATAGAATTATTCAAACTTTTAAAACAACCAAGAAGAATTTTATTCTTCCTTTGACAATAGTCAGTTAGCCTATATTCATACATGATGTGGTATTTTGTTAAATATGGGCAGAAAGTATCTATGGAGATTCTCAGTCATCCAGGTCATGGTTGTCCCAAAGGTGCTTTTTTTCAATGGAAGGAATGCAAATGACCAGCTGTCTGCAAGGAGTATAAATCCTTCCATACTTCACCATCCAGTCAGAGCTGAAGAAGATTCTTGGATGAGAAGTGAAACGTCTTCGAAGAAAAACAAGAAAGTCTAGTTGCCTCTTGAAAAAAGCACCTTTGGTACAGGAAGAAGCTTATTTTTGTTTTTTAAAATTCCACCCCCTTTGAGTGAGGCTTTTGAATTCAGAAAAGCAGATGACTGAAGAAGGTTATCAGCTAACCAGAAAAAGAATCTGACTTGTTCATATATCTTTAACACTAGTTTGATTTGTGCTTACAATTGCAATCCGTTTCATGGCCATGAACAGTTTTTCCTAACCTAATTCTTTCTGGATGTAGTCAGACTACAACTGTGTTGCTGTCTGGAGATGTTGGGAATGACAACTGTTGCACATTTGGACAATACATTAAGGAAAGCTAGCCTAGAACCAGTTATGCCTTGTTCCATTCTTTTCTCTGTAGCCTCTTCCTTCATATCTCTTGCATTTCCCCATAGTATGAGGTCCCTTGTTGTTGGACTGTTTGGAGACAGGAAGAAATATGCAATATATCACATTTGAAAAAGAGGCATCTAGCTGGGAAGCTTTCACATGCTCCATCTGAGCTCTAAGACTGTCCTCTCAGCAAATGTACAAAAAAAAACACCAATGCATTTGTAGATAAAAGAGAAATAGAGGGATGAGATCGCACCCCCCACCCACCCAAATATAAGTTTCCTGTCACTCGCAGTCAAAAGGCATTGCACACCCATGCTATTGTTCCTATTTTAATGACTTTTCTCCCCAGGAAGTGATGGAGAAAATATGAGGGGGGGGATTTACTCATAGAAAAGCTTGTTTAACAATTCTGTGAGTGATGTAAAGTATTTGTACAATTAAAGCCACTCCAGGAGGCATCCTAGAAATGAATAAAGTTGGGACAGAGATAGAGCAAGAGGTAGTTGGTGACCTATAAGGAGAGACCTCTCTTTTGGCCTTGGGGTAGGAGTGTTCATTAATGTATTCTATGACGTGGCTCAAAAGATTTGCATTACATCCCCAAGCAGCTTTTTTTTACTACCTTACATTTAGTCTTCTATAATACTTTATTAGTGTAATAACAATTTTACTAGCTCTTCATAAAAATGAATCATGCTTCCTTCAAGTAATCTCCATTTGCTTGTAAATAGTCCTTGGGGAGATGGCTTTCTGCCAGATTCCAAAACCGTTGCCCTGGTTCACTTTATCTATGAATCTGGGAAGCTGCCAAAAAGTTCAGGATTAATGCTATAGGGGTTTGGAGAGGCAGACATCTTTTGCCTTGCCCTGCTTTGTGATGCCTTTAATGGAAAAAGCTGGAGAGAGAACTTAAAGTCTTCTGGCCACAGGCATGTCATTTGCTGTTGCGTTATGGTCCTGCTTCAAGTTTGATGGCTGAAGCATTATGCCCCATGCAGTAGGCTTTCCCATGCAAGTCCCACTGAAATGAACAGGAGTTGTATATGAACATAGGTACAGCTCTCATGGTGGCTCAGCAGTTAAGACGCTGGGCGGTTGAGACCTGAGCGCCATGCAGCAGGGTGAGCTCCCGTCCTCGCCCCAGCTCCTGTCAACCTAGCAGTTTGAAAGTATGCAAATGTGAGTTGATAAATGGGTACCACTACGGTGGTAAGGTAACAGCATTCCATGATGTCATGCTGGCCATATGACCACATAAATGTCTTTGGACAGAGCTGGCCCAATGCCTTGAAATGGAGATGACCACTGCCCTGCCCCCATAATCTGCAATGACTAGCAAAATCAAATCTGCAGGGACTCCTTTACCTAACAGCTCTCATACATTTTAACAGGGATTGCGAAGGCATAGTTTCAGATACATTGCTGACAACTGTGTCAACATCTGCATTTAATAGCTTATATTTAGGGGAAAGATGCACTACAATATAGGGGTTAAGATTCTGGACCAGGAGAAGGTAGACCCAGGTTCTAACTACTCTTCTCCTAGACATTGAAGTCAACTTGATTTCTTTGGGCCAGCCCTAGAGTGCAAAGTTGAAAAAAAGTCTCCTGTACTTTCCAATCCACCGTTGCACTAGTGCAGTAAATTGTGGTCCATAACTTTTAGTGAAGAGACCTTAACCTTGCCCTGAATTGATTTGGGTTAAGGTTTTAGCATCACCATATAACTCCTCCACACACATAGAGGAAGCTGACCTCCTTGGCCCTGTTGCCAATTACTGGTTCACTCAAGATATATTGTTGCCTAACGTATTACATTAAATAGTTCTAGGGGATCTGAAGACACCTAAGTGCATATACAGCCACAACTATAATGGTGTTGATATTGAAGACTAGAGGATCTTTATGCCTCCCTGGAGATGGAGAGGAAGAGTCTTCTTCATAACTGCAGCAATATGCTTTTTCCCCATAATTGAGGTAGGAGGAAAGTATGTCGGTATGAAAAGCATTGCCCCCCCCCCCCACAAGCCTACCTCTTCAATAATGGAGCCAGTTACTATGGCTGCCTATGTGCACTGTTAATGCAGCATAGTTTCGGCATGGATTGGTTCAACTTTTTAAATTTTTTCAGCTTCTAAAGAAATAATACAAGATTGCCAACTTCCAGAAGACGAGATATGTCTCAAGACCTTGGGTATGATGGGAAAAGGGCCCCTGTGGGCCCTGTGGAGCCATTAGTTTTGTAGCCTAGTAGGAACATTCACACACACAAGGAAAATTTACAATCAAACTCCCACAAAATCAATACTCTTCTGTCACAGCAACCACAATTTTTTAAAAAGGGAAGAATCAGGCTATGCCAGTGAAGTGCACTATCTGCCTCCCACATACAAAAAGGCCATGGAAAATGGAAATTTGGAACCCACCAGACAGAAGGGAAGAGGTTACCCTGTTTCCCTGAAAATAAGACCTCCCCGGATAATAATCCCAATCAGGCTTTTGAGCACATGCGCTAAAATAAGCTGTCCCCTGTAAATAAGCCCTCTCCAAAACACAGCAACAGCCATGAGATGACCAGACTCACCACTTCCTGCACCTCAAAAATGTTAAGACCTCCCCGAAAATAAGGCCAAGCACTTATTTTGGGGGGGAGGGGTCAAAAGAAAACAAGCCCCTGTCTTGTTTTCGGGAAAACATGGTAGTCCAGCAGCACTTGGAGCTTAGGAGGTTCCCAGTTTCCAAAAATAATGCTTCCAAGTGATCTAGATTGCCTCGACCGGAGACCTGCTAGAATATGACTGACGACCTCGAAGGGAATTAAATGAATATAGAATTAATTGCTAGTTGGCTGCTAATCCTCATTGCCATACACAAACTCCAGGCTCAAAATGAATTTCCTCTGATGTCCACTGGCTGCACCACTGAAAGCAAGATTTGCAGTTCTTTTATGTGTTCCTTTTGAAATGTTGCTGAGCTTCTGATTGGCTACTTCAGAATATAGGATGTTAAACTAGATAAGCCATTGAGCTGATTCAGTAAGATAGTTCATATTCTGATGTCTAAATAAATGTATCAGACTGCTGCTGTTTCACTTTATTTCGATATATGTGCACACCACACACATATATACTTACATCACTTGTATATTTACAAACATTATCCTCACATGACAACTGATTCCTTTTGCCACAGGTTTCTCCCTCTATGATGTAATTGCACCATAGAGCTGCAAAACTTCAGGGGCCCACCAGATGGCGATAAAGGGAATACAATCCCCTCTAAATACTCTATTTCACAACTGCCAGAGATATTTGCATCCCAGATTGATAACCTTACAGACTGATATTTTTCTCACAATGCGTGTATACATTTAACATTTTGTAATTTTCCTCAGTTGGATCAATGCACTCGCACTTATTTTAGAATCCAGAACTCATACAACCAACCACTTATGAAGTATCAAAAACTACAATTCACATTACATTGGGTACTTTCATTTGTTGTCAGGTATTGAAAAAGCTGTTATCAGCAAACCTGTACATGAAATTATCGAAATGTGAGTTTCATAGAACCAAATTAGATTATTTGGGATTCAGGATCTCTGATCAGTGGATAATTTGGGGTAATGCTTTGTATCCCAAACTTTACTTTTTAAAAAAAAATTAGGTACTGGAATATATAGATTTGGGGGGAAATAAAAAGGCAGGTTAAAGTTTTAGGGGTTTGGGGAAGAAACTAAGAAACTGTGTGGGATTTAACCAATGAAATCAATTTTAACTGATGCTAAATATCCTGGAATTCAAAAAATTCTGAACCCAAGACATTGTTTTGGATTCTAAAATTCTAAAACTGATTATAACAGAGTTCTCCATTCTTTCAGAAACATATCCATTTTTAAGGTTTCTCCATTTCAGCAGCATTGTTTCAAGCAGTGGTAGGGAAATACTCTCTTGTTTTTACTATTAAATAACTAAGAGCCTAAAATCCTTCTGGACCTACTGCAAATCACCAGAGACCCACCACTAGATCTTAATTTACCATTTGCATACAGAAATATACTGGGAAATGAGGACATTTATCTATATGCAATTAGTGTTTTTTTTATTTCTCTGCCAGCATTTCTCCATTTTTAATGCTTCAAATTGCACTTCAAGATATGATGAGTCATTGGCTGTGTTCACATGGTACATTCTGCATTAACTACATTTTATTTAAATTTCTACAGTGGTTGCCATGTACACAATTCTGGGCAGCTGTAAAAATAGTTAACAGCAACAGTATACACAAGCACATTAAAACAAAAATAGAAATGGCTATGCTTTGGGATGGGGAATCCTGTAACAATAACAGGCAGTCAAACTCAGGGGTGGGCTTTTATACAACAATATCATATAATTATAGCCTCATGTATTGTGCACAACAATTCAGTGTTGTGCAAATATAGAAAATTCGGTTGTGTAAATCATGGAGTTAATTATGAATATGATCATTCCATCACAGCACTGGCACTTTGATTTTATCACTATACAGTTTACTGTCAAAAGTCAAGCGAACTAGGAGGATCTGTAATCCACCTTTCTGTTGTGTAGCTAATCCATGCTAGAAAGCACCTGCTAAACACTTAATTACCTCTATACTCTCCAGTCATTAAAATGCTCCAGTCATTAAAATGCAGAATGCTGTTGTGACGAGTTCATTTTGATTTGCTCTTCATTGCTGTTACAGTTGCTTCATTGGGAATGTGAGAAATATACTGTACTTCAGCTTGGTATATTCCAGAATTAAGCAGTTGCAGTGAAAGTAAGGCTGGGATGAGCTTTGCAGGTGATTGTTGATTTAAGTGCTCCAAGTAAAAGAAAAATGCTCCATAGCACCATTAGCACACATTGGAGAAGAAACTTATGGAATAATGAAAAGTTATTATTTCTGCCTTTTCAATTACAGTTTTCTCTCATTTTCTCTTTTTCTTCCTCCTAATCCTAAAAGAATGCTGTTATCTGTGCTAGATTGGCACTCTAAAGTCAGGAGTTCTTTTAGATGAACATGAAAACATTTTGAGCACCTTGATAACATTTTATGGCATCCTGAATCACAATTCTGCTGCTGGGTAATGAGAGATTTATCACCCAACCCATCTGGAGGTCACTGGGTTGGACAAGGCTGCTTTAAGGGAGCAACTTCTATAGTGGCACCATTATCCATCTACAGATGGATGGGATTATCTAATGTTCCTATAAGACATACATTCAGGTAACATTCATCCACAAGGACTGATCTATATAGGAAGACTATAGATCAGGAATGGAAACTGTATAAGAAGTACCCATTAATTACATTTTACAGCACTTCAGATATAATTAAAATAAGGTAAGATAACGGAAATACTGTTCATTTTGCTAGTTGATACCTACAGATGCATTTAGTGGAAGTTAGAAATATTTCCTGAGCTGCAAATATTGCTTCACCTGGAATCTGAAATTCAGTTCTTAAACACTATGAAAGGAAATCCCAAAGCTTTAAAAGTATATTGTTCAATGAGCAAACTAATGACAGAATTATAAATTCTCCTGTAACATTTTATCTGAAATGAGTAGTTAGAATTAACCACTGTTAAGGCTGACTTGTTTTAAATAGTAATGATTGCTGACTAATTTTTGGTTTATTATCATTGGGAGCTCTGGCAGCACAGTGGTTAAAATGCAGTACTGCAGGCGAATTCTGCCCACTCCCAGGAGTTCAATCCTGACTAGCTCAAGGTTGACTCGGCCTTCTCAAGTTGGTAAAATGAGGACCCATATTGTTGGGGGTCATATGCTGACATTGTAAAGTACTCAGAGAGTGCTGTAAAGCACTATGGAGCAGTCTATATTGTAAGTCTAAGTGCTATTGCTATTATTACTACTTACTGGGATCCTAATAAATATTTGAATGCTGTAATATAATTAAGTTTCTTATTTTGAGAAATGGTCTTAGAAATCAATTCCATTTTCAAATGTTGCTGTGTTTGTCTTATATATTAGGGCTACTAGATAAAATCCAGATGGCCGAGGAAGGCGTGGCTTGATCCGGATGAGACAATGATCCCTGGGAAGCTCCCGGGAGGTCATCGAATCTCAGCCCAACCGGGGGTCCTAGCGGACCCTGAACTGTCCTAAGAGGACAGTGAAGTATGAGGGCACCTAACTGCATGAATGGGGAAAACAGCAATTTCCCCCTAATGCAGACTGAAGCCTCAACCCAGCAGCTGAGAAGGCGGGGCAATCCTGTCCCAGTCTGGGCAGCCACTTTGAAAGGAGTTGTTTGAAAGAGAGATTGTTTGTCTGGAGGGAAAGATCTAAGCTATCGCTGGAGAGAAGAAATGGAGCAAAGGGTGGATTGGTGAGTTCGGCCCATTAAGAAAGAGAAAAACCTTTTTTTCGAGTGCAAAATAAAAGTGGCGTGGGAGAGTTAAAATGGCGGCTAAGTTCAGCTCAAGGAGTTAAAAGCGAGTTAAAAAACAACAACATCCAAATAAAAGAAAATAATGATTCTTTTCTTTTGCACCTGGAAATAAGAAATCTATAAAGGGAGAAGAATGTTTGTTTTTCCTTTTTTCCTGTTTTTATTATAAATACCAAGTTGATTATAGAAACTAAAAGAAAATCGATGGGGACATCTGCTGGTGAAAAGAGGCTAGTGCATTGATTGGATTTTGGTCGACAGTTATAAAAAATAAGAAAAAAAAAGATATAACCCTTGGATTTGTAAAAAATTATATGGATTTTGAATTTAAATTTAAAGAGACAGTGTGATAAAACCTTAAGGATTGACAATGGAACAAAA
>JANHFT010010495.1:470042-483578 GCA_032467955.1 Pseudoxenodon macrops | reverse complement strand
AAATTAAGACTCAGTCCAATCACAAGACAGGACAAAGTTACCCATTCTGGAGGCTACCTCAACAGACTACGGAGAATTGCTAATGTTTATTGTACTTCTATCATCCTATCTAGAGGTTCTGTTCATCAATCTGCCAGTTTGGGGTAAGGGTAGCCTAGCTGGGACAGAATGGGGATTCTCTTGTATACTATCCATGCTGTTGGTCAAATGTCTGACTCTTAAATTAGCCAAAAACTTTAAAACATGGTACCACAGTATCCCAGATTAGCTGTTCTGGAGACTTCAACAACCATTGGTAGCCATTCTGTGAATAAATTGGGTCTTCCTGTCAATAATCAGGATAATGCTAAGCTAAACAAGACATGGTTTGATGTTTGCTTAAAGAAATATGGATTCTTTTTTCTAACATGAAAGTAAGGATTCAGTCAAAGCCCTGGTTACTCTCTAGTATAGTTGCCTCTTGATTTTTTTAAAATTTAAGGCTGTAGGGAACACTGAGGGAGATTCTAGTTTTTATTCAGAGCCTTATGGCTTTGCACTTTACTATTACTATTGAATCTAACAGAGTCTCAGCTATTCTTGGTTGTAAAATCTCATTTTCTTCAAGGACCAAAGAAAGCTGAGGAAAACAACTCAATTGCTCATAGTAACATTTTTGCCATAAGCTTAACCTGTTTGTTTCTTTTTAAAAGATCATTTCAATTTTCTATTGGTTTTAATTCTTGTCAGCTATCCTGACAAGCAATCTAGAACTAAGGATACATTTCCTGAAAGAACAATTAATTAGTGGAACAACTTGCCACCAGAAGTTGTAGGTGCTCCAACACTGGAGATTTTAAAGAAAGATTGGACAATGATTTGTCTGAAACGGTAAAGGGTTTCCTGCCTGAGAAGGGGGTTGAACTAAAAGTCCCTTCCAACTATGTTATTCTGTTATTATCCCCCTGCAAATGGCTGTTTTTAAAAAGTCAATAAAAATAAAATAAGATCTTCACAATGAGCCAGTATCATCATCCCATCACCTCTATTTCCCATTTTCCATTTAAAGTAAATTCTATATAAATAATCTTTTTAAAAATTTCCCACTGAGGTTTTTTAAAATGCCAATATATATTCAGAGGTGTTCCAGTATTATTATTGTTCATACTCAAAGCAGATTGGATTTAACTGGATAAAAAGTGTATTTACTCTGTAATTGGGGTCATATCTAAACAAATTAGATCTATTCACTGTACAGTATGTGCAAAGTAAAGTACAGTAGATTTAATTCCTTCACTCTGCAAAATGAGTGGTATCATTTACAAAAATACATGCAATTCCATGGTACATAAACAAATGTTATTAGTTGCTGCTTAAAAATGCTATTAGCTGCTGGAGAGCAGCCCATATTGCCCTATTTTGATCCTTGTGCAGAACAGAGTGAGGCCATAGGGCTTTGGCAGTGCTCCCAGATTGGTACCAAGTCCCTATGAGCTCATATCATCATTAAACTGGTTAGCTCAGTTGCTTTACTCTTAGTTCAATTGTATCTCAACGCAACTTGATATTGCCTCCCTGTGAAGTAGGGATAGGTAATTTTTCCCACTGGTAGGAACTCCTGCCAATCTTGGCTTTTCAGCTTTTTGCTTTATTTATTTATTTATTTATTTATTTGTTTGTTTATTTAAATTAAATTAAATTAAATTTCAATTCTATATCAGTAGCACTTGTAGACCACTTCACAGTGCTTTTTAGCCCTCTCTAAGTGGTTTACAGAGTCAGTATATTGCCCCCAGCAATCTGACTCCTCCTTTTACTGACTTTGGAAGGATGGAAAGCTGAGTCAATCTTGAGTCGATCAGGATTGAACTCCTAGCAATTGATAGAGTTAGCCTCTAATACTGCATTCTAACCACTGCTCTTATAGTTGCCTATCTCAGACAACTGACTTTGGCTGGTGAACTATTCTAAAACAATTAAAAACAGTACAAAATAAATATATACACTAGTTGGAAAATGTATCACTTGCTGTAATCTATTTCCTAAAACTGTTATTAAGATCTTTGTATCAGCATTAATCAATGAAATAGGACAATTAGCACACTGAGTATTATCTTTGTGTTTTTGGTATAACTGTAATATAAGTCTAATTAAATGCAGGTGATAAAACCCATTAAAAGTTTAGGTATGTGTATACCAAACGATATAACTCAATAGCATGTAATAAAATATAGAGGTTTTTTTCCCCCAGATATCAGTTGATGGGGATCATTAAATCTTAGCCTTTGAGGAAAAAGTGAACACTCTAAAAATGAATATCATTCCAGATTAATTTATAAATCCAGTTTATATTGCTGGAAAATATTTTCAAAACATACGTTCTTTGTTTAGAAAAGATTTATGGAGTTCTTCAATTATAAAAATATCTTTATCAAAAGTTCATTTTTAAAATTTTATTTTTGGATACACATCAATATCATTATATGAACAGTGAGGTATCTGGGTATCATTCATTTAAATACAAATAATAATAGTAATAATATTTGTTACATTAATCATACTTATGTAATTGTGATATTATTATACATATTTGTATTAGAGTGTTTAATAGTGTTCCTTCATTGTTTAATTGTTCAGTGTTTTTATGTGCTATTCTAATAACCATCATATTATTTAAATGTAGTGATACCATCTTTCAACATCTAATCTTTACATCTAGCTATTACTTTTAGAATATTATGTGTATAATATTCCCCCTTGATCTTGTTTCTACCTCTATTCTAGCTCTCAATAATGCCAATCTTATATTAAACAGTATTCCCTTTCTAACCATCATCTCTTTCCCGCTTTAGTCTTTCAATTTGTATTTGTTTTTTAACTTGCCTCCCAAACTCCTCCCTTGGGTCTTTTTCTCTGTCTACATCTTTCCTATTTAACCCAAATATTTCTTCCATCTCTAGTATCTTTTGCTGCCGTACCTCCGGAGGATTATCCAATCCCATTTTTTGATCTCTTAATATAAACTGTCTCTTATTTGATTCATAAGTTTTTATTGTCTTCTCCTTCTCTTCTTGTTTTATTTGTTGATATATCTGTTCTATCTTTTTCTCTGGTCTTTCTATTATCTCCTCCAGGGGTGGGTTCTAACTTACCTCGCTGCCAGTTTGCTGCCTCCCACATCTTGTGGGCGCATCTCGTGGGCACGCGTGCACCTTGTGGGCGTGCGCATGCGCAGTAGAAAAAAATCCAAAAAATCCCCCCCCCAAACAAGGCCAAAAACAAGATGGCGATGCATGCACAGTGCCGGACACTCAGCTTCTGCACATGTGCAGAAGAAAGAAAAAAAACAAAAAATTCAACCCCCCCAAAAAACAAATAAAAAAAAGATGGCGGCATCCCCGGACCAGAACCGGCTCTGTGACATCACCAACGGCCTACTACTACTCGGTAGAACTGGTCTGAACCGATAGGAACCCACCTCTGATCTCCTCTATTTCCTGTGTTTTATGATCTCTATTCATTGTCCCTTGTTGAACATTTTCTGATTTCCCCATAATGTAATGCATTAAATCTTTTATCTCCCTGTGGATCTTTATCAACATATCATAAGTGCTTTGGAGCAACCACACCATTTCTTTTTGAAATCCATTCATCTCCCCCTGATGAGTGGATTTGTCTTATTTTGATAGGTCCAAATATTGCTCAATAGCCTATCAGTAGCCTGTCACCACCCCAAAGTCTCAATTGTCTATGACCATGATGGCAAACCTATGGCATGTATTCCACAAGTAACACACAGAGCCCTCTCTATGGCCATGCGAGCAGTCATCCCAGCACAGCTCCACCGCGCAATGCTGTGTGCCATCCACTGGCCAGCTGGTTTTTTAGTTTCTGCTACGCATACGTGTCATGCACACATGCACGTGGAGTGCAGGAAGTGTGCGGAGCACGTGCGCATGCACAGGGCCTCCCATGCATGTGCAGGGGGTGTGCAGAGGGGTGTTGCATGCACATTGCTTTATGGGTGCTATTGCATGTGCATGCTTTCAGCAAGCGACCACAAAAAGGTTAGCCATCACTTGTCTGTGACCTCAAAAAGCCAGCTTAGAAAATGTTTTTTCAATCGTAACGTTGCTCCACAGGGGAATGCAATAGTTATAGTTCTTTGTGTCCCACAGTTAGTCAATTAGTTCCATTTAGGTAATCCAGGAAGATTTCCAAATGTCTCCTTAAGTTCACTCTGTAAATTCAGTCATAGATCCTGGCATTTAAAAGTCACTTTCTTTAGATGACTTCCATAATCTCCAATAACCATGAAGTAGACAGATATAGAACAGTAGATAGCACAGCAGTCCTTTAGGTGTTATTTATTTCCACTTTTTTCCCCTTTGTCTTATCAGTATTTCCCAAGGTTGTAGGAGTTTAGTATATATTCCATTCACCAGTAGATGGCGCCTTCCGTTTAAATTTCAACATTGCACAAAATCTGACAAATATTTATTTCAAGTTTTTTTTGCAAATAGTCAATATTCAGACAAATAATTCCAGCATTTTAAAATGCCTTACCGAAATATTGGCAATAAAGTTTAAAAATCCAAACTTTCTATATTTTAAAGATCTTGCGCTCTCCCTTTGGTTCCTTTTTTCCGGGTCTATAACTTTTCTCTCTGTAATTATTCACCACTTTGACACGCATTTCAAAGAGTCTCTTTTCCAGGGTTTTTTTCTTTGGGGTTAGGTTCTAGGTAAAAAAGAATCACCTCACCCAGTTCCAATCACTATTCATCTACACCGCTCCAGCACATTCTTTGTTTCTTCAGCTGCTAATGGCTGTTTCTCCTCTTCGTTGTTGAATGGGAGGGAATCCCTGGGTCCACC
This sequence comes from Pseudoxenodon macrops, assembly GCA_032467955.1. NCBI lineage: Eukaryota > Metazoa > Chordata > Lepidosauria > Squamata > Pseudoxenodontidae > Pseudoxenodon > Pseudoxenodon macrops. The sequence goes on along the minus strand of JANHFT010010495.1, from coordinate 478,721 downwards.
TGGAGAGCCACTGCTCTCTGCGACCTGTAGGGTGCCCCTCCTTTTTTCATCACCCCTACAGGGTGATTTTAGCCCTTTGGAGGGCCCTCTAACAAAGAGGACTTGGCACTGATTCACGGAGCCCCACTCCTCATGTCCGATCTCACTGTGACATCAAACCGGAAGTCCAAAAATTCAATTACTGATTAGCAAGGGAGGATTCAATTTTTTGAATCTGGAGTTATATCATCATACCTGACTATTGTCAAGTACTAAAAACTGGAAGCCAACAATTGGCATTCAATTTTCAATTTGAGAATTTTTGAAAAAACATATATAGCACCTTTGGTTTGATGGACAGAATCAGGATCCAAAAATATATGAAAACTCATAATTTGAGTTAGAAAAGTATGGAAATTAGTACCTAATAAAACACTTATTAAGTAAACTACTGCAGTTATCAACTTAGCAACATGGTTGTGAAGCAACTGGCTTCCCCATTGACTTTGCTTGTCAGAAGATCACAAAAAGTGATCACATGACCCAGGGATACTGTAACTATCATAAGTCAGTTGTCAAGCGTCAGAATTTTGATCTGGCATGTCGTCTATTTTCCTGGTTTTAAGATAGAAATTGGTGACTATTGCAGATTAACTAATTTGAGTGTTAAGAAGTACTCAGTATGATAAAATGAAATAAAAGGAGTGATATATATATATATTTACATAATGTATGTCCATCTATCCAAAACTGTGGAAACAAATCCTATTTCTGTTGCACCATAAAGTCATGCTTTAATGGTAACTTGTAGGCAGTCCCTGACTCATGAATTGTCCATTCAGAGCTGCCTGTGCTGTAGAGCAGTTTGGGCAATGATTGCCCTCCAACCATTGTGATCAGTTGAACGTTTCCATTTCTTCCTGGACAATTCTCATGTTTTGCAGATCTTCTGTTGCATTTTTTTCTGCTTTTTGAAAGGTCTGCCTCTTTCTTTTCTCTCTAGGTGGCATCCAGCATATAGGTATCTTGGGACAGTGCTGAATGTGGCTATTAAGGTAAATCCTGCTGCCTATTAAAATATCTTGTAGCATGCACAGGGTGATTTTTTTTTGCACATCATTATTAAATCAAAGTAGCCAATGCCAAGAACCTTTCATAAGCAGCACCAATGGAATATATTGAATTTTTCTTAGTGCTATCCATGTTGTTATCTTCCAAATTTCAATGGGATATATTGGTGTTGTTAGAACAATATTATTGTAGTTTAATTTTTCTTGCAATCTCAATAGTTGATGAAATTGGGCACATTTCTAGGGATTTTTGATTAATAATATATTTTATTAATATTTTTTCTTGGATGCTTTTTCAATTCTGTAGTTAGCAACTGCTGCATCTCCATCATTAGAAATTATAGGTAGGTTAACTGTGGTCCATTGATATCTGGCAACAACCAATACATTTCCTTGAGCATTACCAACTTGAATGGTTCAATTTTTCTGGCTACCATTTTTGGATTAGCAGTCATGTTCTATAGCTTGCCAAAGTAGTTTGTCCACTGCAGCCATCAATCACCCAAGTAGATGCAAAACACCTTACTAGGAACAGCTTCAACCAGTGCTATTGCTCTTCTTTGGTAATTGAGAAACATTCATTTTCTCCACACACCTGTTCACCATCATTCATCCATTAGTCATGTTAGTTCTCCCTCCCCTCTTTATTATACTGGCACTACCATTACTTGCTTAGCCCTGTTCTTGCACTGTACTATTCTCATCTACCTTTAGCAGTTCAACTGAACTGTACTATTACTATTCCATCAGAATTTTTGATAGCTTTGTCCTCTCTAGTTTTTCAGCATGTTATCAAGGTAACTAAATGACTTTAAACATGATTGAAAAGGTTTTGTAACCTTAGATTTGACAGAAAATCCACCTCACCTGCTTTCATCCCAGTTAAACATTCTCATTCCTAAACCTTGTGCAAAATTCTAATCTAATTCACAACTGCTTCATAAATATTATTGCTGTTGCTACTACCACCATTGATTTAATACGAAGTGATGTACATGCGGAGAGTTGACAGGTTCTGTTTAAAATCTAGTAAGTGAATTCAACAACTGAACCTATGAATTTAGCTTGAAACTATGGTTGCTGTTCTCTCCTACCCTCATGTAACAATTCAAAATGCTTTCTTTTTTAAAGATATCATACATTTTCCATATTTACATCTGGACTTGATGGACCTTGCAGCATATATGAATATGACCTGGACCTACTTTGTTTAATTAATAATTAATATTCTCATTTTCATTTATTTTAACAGGATTTCAGTAGCCTAAGTGGAAAAAGTGCAGTTCCTGTTACCTTTTTAAGCTAGAGGTCTGTTAATATTCCTTTGTAGAAAATTTCATGGAATCAGCAGAAGTAGTTGCTGAGTGAGTTCCCAGCACACTCCAGGCTTCCCTGCAGAGGATAATGTTGGTTTCCAGGCAGAGTGCTGTACCTTCCTATTAATATTGGTGCATTTATTGATTGAACTGACTCAAGCTTCAAATCTATAGGGAAAACAATAACCACGAGTAATGTTCTCAATCAATCAAGCCTTCATGTTTATAGCAGTTAGCTTTCTCTGTTCTCACCATAATAACTGGACCTGAGCTAATGTGAATGAATAGAATTGTGTTCCCTTGTAATTCAAAAATATTGTTTATATTAATATGAATTAAGTGAACTTCATAGAAATATGCAACATTTTACTCTTATATATCTGTGCCAAGCAAATGCAAGTATTAGATAAATTTTGAAACATTAGAAAAATGTGGTTTAAATGAGAGATCTCCCAAATTTGGGGGGAATGTGGAAATGCAAGAAGCATGAGTTCCACCCTGAAGTAGCTGATAGTATGATCTGTTCTAACATATCTATTGAATATACTGTAAATGAAAAGGAGTAATGAAAGAGAGTAAGGAAGAAAATACATTTTAATGGACTCAGTTAAGTACTAGCACTTTCCTGTTAAAGAATGAGAACATGGAGAAATCATACATAGGAATGTAATGGTTGTATTTGATATAATCTTTGTAAATATCTTACTGCAGATTATTTGTAGGTTATGTTTTCTATCTTTTTTGTCCAAATATTTTATTGTACGTATATTATAATACAATAAGGAAATAAAGTAATAAAGCAAAACATTTAAATATTAGCATGCTCAAAATATTATAGTACAAGCAGTAAGATTTACAGTAAGTCTTCTATAGTAATGGAATTATACTTTGCTGTCATCCTCTTATAAAAATTCATTTTGATGCTTATTACATTTTGGTAAAATTATATTTTTATTATATTTGTAAAACAAGTATATTTTCCAGCTTTATCTGAAACTTGCTATCCATTACTAAAAACAAAATTAGACTGAGGAATATTTATTATTAAGTACCGTAGCTTAAATTCTATCTCAACATAGAAACTTCAGCAGCTTGAAATTTTATTAATATATGTAACCAATTTTACATTTTCCCAACAGTTTTTTTTCTGTTGAATTGGATTAATGTTTTCAGTCCTACCTTGAAATATTAGATTTGTTACTAAAAATTAAATTATTTTTTATTTCTTGCATTTTAAAGTTTTTTAAAGTCTGGTTGCAATTCTCTAAGAGAACTTGGAAAGTCACAATTAATATTGTATTTTTACCCTGCATTTGACTAGGCTTGAGCAAATGAACCTGTACTTTCAAGAAGCATTTAAAAAATGTGACACATAATTCAAAAAATAAAATAGGCTAGAAAACACATCATATTTTGTATACATAAAGTAAAAAAAAATACTATAGTCAAAAATGAATTATTTTAAAGAACAAGCAAAATCAGGAAACTTCAGTGAGTCTTTAAAAAGTCTCATTTCTTTATAAATATCTATATTTTTATATGTCACATGTGAGACTTACTTCATAATCTTGTAGTATGGAAGGCTGCCCTTCAGTGGCCCAATGTCATGTCATTTTCTAAAATCTGTTCAATTACCATATTAGGTCTCTTCTTTTACATATGCAATCCTTGGGATTATTTCAAGAATGCTGATATCTCTTTCTTTGTCCTCAGGGGCCCTGTATGGCTACATAGATTTCTTAATACTTTATGCGGTTTCTTTATGTTTATAAAGAAACTGTGTATGCTTTTATTGTCTTCCTTTATGAAATCAAACTGTCCTGTGAAGGCAGATATATATTTAGTCTAATAAAATGATATTTTAACAAAGTACTAAGGAAAGTACGGTTTGCAATTCCATGATTCTGCTGTAATATCAGCTATCTTTCACCATCTCTCAACTAGTGGCAATAATTCCATTAGACTCTTTGCACTGTTTCTCTCATCTGAATGAGTTATTTGTTTGCAATTTTTGTCTACCTTTATAACCACATAATAGATTCCTGGTGCTAACTTCATCAGCCATAACATCACAATTAACATTAACATAAAACTCATAGCCAATCTAACAAACTACAATAAAAAGGCATCCACTTCATCACTGTCAAAAAGTTCTAATGAAACTCTTTAATCTTAAAACAACTTTTACCATCAGAATGAGCCAGCCTGGCTTTGGGGCAGGCAGTTCTATAGGACAGAGGCAATCGCTTCACTGGACAATAGCTTCCCCAATGAAAAACATATCAGAGAGAACAACTTCACTTGATTTAATAGATTAAAACAAGATTTTAACTGCATCCAGAGTCAGAATAGAGTTGATAGAACCAGTGCTATGTGCTTGTGATAATTTTTATCTGCTATATTTCATATTGTCATTTTCATGTCATTTTCAAAGATAACTGTTACTTGCGATTAATTTAACCACAGTTTAAAAAAATCTTCATACCACACTGAACAATAAAGTAGTCACATGCTAAATATGATTGACTACAGGTAGTCCTTAACTTATGACCACAATTGAGGCCAAAATTTTTGTTGCTAAACAAGACAGTGGTTGACTTTTGCCCCATTTACAACCTTTCTTGCCACAGTTGTTAAGTGAATCACTGCAGATATTAAGTTAATAATACTTAAAATGAATCTGGCTTCCCTATTGATTTTGCTTGTCAGAAGGTTGCAAAAGGTGATCACATGATCTCATGACACTGCAACCATCATAAATACATGCCAGATGCCAAGCATCTGAATTTTGATTACATGACCATGGGGATGCTGCAAAGTTCATAAATGTGAAAAATGGTCCTGTCACTTTTTTCAATACTACTGTAACTTTGAATGGTCACTAAACAAATGATTGTAAGTTGAGGACTACTTGTAGTATGTAATCTAGTTTTGTTATCTGCCTATAATCTAAAATTGGGTGTCTTGCAACTTTCCCCCCCTCCTGGATCCTTCCTTTTGTGTTATTTGTCTTTTGGTTGGTTAGCCTGACAGCGTCGACACTCATAATGATAATACTATCCTATATAAGTGATTTTGGGAATCTTTTTGACTAAAAAGCTAGGAAACAAATTCCATAGAAACAACTATGGAATTTAGTACATAATGTATTAATACTCACTATATTAATGATTTTTAAAAAGATTTAAAAAATTAAATGAACATCAATAATTAAGTACATAGTTTGATTATTAATGGTTTACTGAATAAACCATTTTCCTGGATTTACAGTTTTCTAAGCTATGGAATAGATTTAACAACAAATAACTTGATAACACCCTGAAAAAGAATTACATAATGATTACTAACACGAACTCACCCAGCATTTGCTAGATCTGATGGTTGTGTATTACTTCTAGAACTATAGACGAAAAATTGGAACACTAGTTATTGGTGATATAATACTTGCAGTAGCCAGCTCTTGCCCTCTTACTCTGCTTGGAGGCTAGAAAAACAAAATGCCTTTTATTCAGACAGGGCAGGACTCCTACCATTTTTTATTTATTCTGAGACTCACATATAAATGCTGGTATGAAAAAGAAAAAGATGTATTAGCAGGCTGGTCTTAATTCAGTACAAAAATATGGTAGAAAAAAGAGTGGAGGATCCCAAAGTGGAATATTGATTGTTGGGGGAAAAAAATCTAAAGTTAAAGGGAGACAAATGGAATGAGGATACAGTATTTTGACCGGATCACTAAGAAGACATCATATTTTATTTTACTAGTTCTACTTTGTAGGTAAACTATAAAACAAGACAAACTTTCGAATAAAACAAACATAAATAAATATAGTAATTAAAAAGAGTATATTTATTGCTTGTCTCCTCATGCATCAATTATGAATAGATCGACACTAAGGGTCACATCCTTTCCTGATTGTTTCCTGTATCTAATAATAACCATAGGAAACCTAGAGAATCCTAATTATAATTGTTAAATTTAATCATTTTATTTTCTGGAGTTCACTGACATTTATAATACTTCCTCCTCTAATTTTATCCCAATAACTATCCTGTGAGAGCAGGATAAATCCAGGAATGAGACTGAGGACCCCTACTCTTTCCAATTTTCTTGTTCCTTTAAATGTGGTGATGTCCAGAAGGATTCCTTTTCTTTAGATGTCCTTCCTATTGTCCCCAATTTGAAGCCTGCTGCAAGTCTGTTAATGACATAGATTGGTCTCAAAGAAAATAACAGGCCAAAAGTCAAGATTCTATAGCTGATCTTTGTCCAGAAACCTGACCACTATACTACATTAATAACTGTCATTAGCAATGGTAGTATAATATATAATAGAAGTACAATTTGAGAAGGTAACAGCACCAGACTAACCTTAGACTATCTTGAAAAAGCTAAACAAAAGTTAGTCCTAATTAGTACTTTGATAAGACCAACAGCAAACTGCAGGATTTCTGCCTATACTGAGAAGCTGAACTTCATTTAACTTTAAATAAAAAAGCTAAATAATGTTATTACAATTTTAATACTTGAAATATTAATATTCTAAATTGTAATTAATTCTGATAGAATACCTTATTTTTTCTCCCCTGTATTTTCAATACTTTATTTAAATAATAAAATGTCAGTACTATAATCTTGAATGGTTATATAAACTGCACTGTATTGATATACAATGTATCAAGACTTTTAACAAAAGAAAAAAGTCACATTAAAAGAAATTTAAAAATCCTGAAAGAAAATAACAACTCAATTCCACATTGTGAAAGAAAAAACATTGCATAGGCTCAAGTGACTCTTTACCATTAGAAGCTGAAGACATTACTATATAAGCAAATAACTACTATGCTAATGTGCCAGATCTATTTTCTTTCTGCACATATGTTTTTCTCTAATATTGTCTAGTTGTATATGAAAAATGTATCTAGTAATAGATTCTTCATAGATACATCACTTTATGAACTGGCTAATAGTACTATAGTACACACTGCACTCATAAAAAGGTCTGTATTCAGAATTGTAAGAATATTTAGTTCAGAGCGTAAACATAATATGCTGCCAAAATGTCTCCACGTTTTTTAGGTTAATTGGCACCAGTTTAATAACTTGTTCAGTGTACCAAAACCTATTTTAGGATCAAGCAGCTAGTTGGGTTATGAACAATGACTCCATATTAATGTTTCTAACACGTTGCTTTCCTTGATGCCAGTGTTTTTCAAGCTTCATCTTAATGGTACCGTTGATTTATATATTTAAAATACATCCAGGGCTTCTTTTAAGAGAAAAAGTATTTATTTACCTACCGGTTTGCTTGTTTGTTATATTTAAAAAAACACACGTTTGGTTTGGAATTTGTTCTTTTCTCTCCCCCTTCTATTTTGCCCTCCACTTTTCTCCCCAGTTTTTAATTTACGTTACGTTCATCTGTCGTTATTTTACCAAGGTGAATCGCTGAACTGTTCTCGAAAGGCAATGGAAAACCTGCTTGGGAGATGAAATCGGGTCGGAGGAAAAAGTCGAGTCCGCGGGTTGAGCCGAGTGTATTGCTAGGGGGAGCCGGGAAGTGACTCTTTCCTTGAGGGGTAGCTCAAGCCGAAAGCCGTTAAGTCAACGGTCAGCCCTTGAGGTAACAATGCTTGGTCGTGACGCGAGAAGCAGCGGTTGGAAAACCGTTTCATTCTCTCATAGGTGCCAAGGCACCAAGCTTTGGTGTCCGGTGACTAAAGTCGTTAGGCTTTAGTCATTGGCAGAAGAAACTGTAACTCAGACAAAAACATCAATTCTTGAACGCGCGGGGGTGGAAAGGCTCAACTTTGGTGGTGGTGGTGGTGGTTGTGACGGTTGAGGCGGAGAACGCCGCACAACGGCCGCTGCCCCCTCCCCCCACCCCCCCTTTCTCGCTTTCAAAGCGGGACGTAGCTTAGGAAGGCAGGCGGGACGGCGGGTGGGCACGCGCGCTAGGGGGTGGGGGGGGTCTAAACTCGGCTCGAGCTGGGAGTTAACCGCTCTTAGCCCCGCCCCCTTTTTCCCGGAGGCGGCAATTGTGTAGAAGCCGCCGAGAGACTGGCTTTGTCCCGGAAGGGGGCGGGCAGCTCCAGGAGCTGGGCCGCTGCGCCAGGCGACAGTTGAGAAGGCGGAGCCCCGTCGCGCGGCGGGGGCCGGGGGCGGAGCGGGCGCGAGTGAGGAGCCGTGGGGCCTGTTCTGTGTCAGTCGTGTGTGTGTGTGTATGCGTTGAGGGGGGAAAAGAGACGGAGGGGTTCGAGCAGCTCCCGGAGTCCCCCTCCCGCCGCGCCCGAGGCGGCTCCCTCCCTCTATT
>JANHFT010010495.1:449208-460159 GCA_032467955.1 Pseudoxenodon macrops | reverse complement strand
AATAGAATAGAATAGAATAGAATAGAATAGAATTCTTTATTGGCTAAGTGTGATTGGACACACAAGGAATTTGTCTTAGGTGCATAACCTCTCAATGCTAAATAAGCAATCAACATAAATCATACTAGGATACTAAATAAAACAATTAATATAAATCATAAGATATGAGCAACAAAGTTATAATCATAAGAGGATAAGAATAAGAGGTAATAAGAAAGATGAGTACGATAATAGTAATACAGTCTTACTAGGTAGTTTGTGTTGTGGGAATTAGATGTTTAGCAGAGTGATGGCATGGTGGAAAACCTGTCCTTGCGTGTAGTTGTTTTGGCATATAATGCCCTATAGCAGGGATGTCAAACTCGCAGCCCGAGGGACAGCCCTCGGTGCATTTAGTTTTTCTGTTTTTATGTAGTGTACACTCTTGAATTAATTCTATAGTTTGAGGACATATCAAATAATATGGGTGCCGGTGGGCTGAGAGATAGGAGGCAAATGATAACACACATATGATATCATAACAGAAAAGCTGCAATTGATATTGTTCTCATCACAGTTGTTTATGGGCATTGCTAATGGATGGATGGATGGAATTAATGAGATTCTTGAAATGGAAAATAATGAATTGCACTGAATATGAATGATTATAAATGTTAGAGAAAAGCGCTGTGCAGTTACCCTTTTTTTAGCGCAGTTCTAGACCCTAAGAGTTTTTCAATGTATTAAAATCTAAATTATTTTTGCATTCAGTTTTATATGATCTTAAAGGGGGGGGCTTCGATATCATTAAACTTTTGTTTCTCAACATTAAGAGGCAAAACGATTTTGTAATCGAGTGACAATAGGTCTGTGTTGGAATATAATATAAAATTGGAATCGGTTAACCACTCCTTGCTTTGTTATAAGTCAAATAGAACTTAGAAAAATATAATTATCTTTTCCCTAGATTTCCAATTGACTGTAAAACCATGATCATTTTTGCTTTGTTTTGATATATTGGTTAGATTTCTATCTTGCTTCCTTTTAGGAGCTCAGGGCATCATGCCCAGCACTCCCTTTGCAAGTTATTCATGACCATGTTATAAGACTCGTCAGGCAGAGACAGTATGTTCACTCCAAGCCATTCAGTGAAATTCCAGGGCTGAGGACAGACTTGACTCTAGATTTACCCCAGTCTTAAGCATCTTCACCATGAAACAGAATCATTCTAAGTACCGTATTTTTCAGAGTATAAGACGTACCTTAGTTTTGGGGGAGGAAAATCGGGAGGGGAAATCCTGCCTACCAGGTATTCATCTGACTAGTCCTTAACCTGGTCAGCTTCAGCACATTAGTTTACTCGCTGGTTTTGAGGTTGGGGCTGGTTGGGGCTGTGCTTCTAAAACAGCAATTAGAAAAGTAGGTAAAGTACGGAAAATTGCTTAGCTTGTGTTGGGGCTGAAAAACAGCTTCAAAAGCCCAGCTGATCCTCAGAGGGAGCTCCAGTGACTAAAGCAGCAAAGCGCAGAAGGGGTAAGAGAAGGCAACAGCTGTTCCGAGTAGCCATTTTGGGCACCACGTTTGGAGGCTGAAAACGCAATGCACAGAGCCCAAAAACACAAACCATTGTCGGTGGCAATCTCTGCAGCCAGGAAGAGGCTATGCGGAGGCCGAAGGGTAGGGGCTGGCGGATGGGCGGGGCTACATTCGGAGTACAAGATGCACCCAAATTTTCAGCCTCTTTTAGGAGGAGGAAAACTGTGTCTTATACTCCAAAAAATACGGTATTTGGATAAATGTTGTCAAATGTTAACTTTAATTTAGCAAATTAATTTTTTTTTAAAGCAATTCCAGAAATTCAATTTGAAGTAGCATTTTGAAAAATTACTCTTGAGAAAGATGAAGACTTACATACTGACTGACTGACATGCTAAGAGGAGGCCAGAGAATTAATGTGATGAATAAAAAAAGTGCCTTTAGTTATCCATTCATTTACTTATTATCCATCTCATTTCTTCTTCTGTAATGATCCTTACGATGATATAAAAAGGAAGATATATAACAAGGAAGAATATGTATTCAATGTATAAAGATATAAGAAAAACAGAAGATGTGATGATATAGCTCACTATTATCACTCTGTTAAACCATTAGGGTCTTGGATTGCTGCAAGGTGAGACTTTCAAATCCTGACAGAGAACAAGAAATATGACACTGTTATGACACTGTTAGAGTGGCCATTAACAACATGCCAGATGGAATTTTGTCCTGTCTTCTCACTTATAAGATGCTACTCCTATGTTCTATCAATGTGATTTAGATGTCAAGCAACTACTCTTTAAAATACTTGTAAAATTAGTTATAAACATTTTGCGTTTACTGTGACAATGAGTAATGTTCTCATATAAATATGAGAACAGTATTTTTTTTTTAAATACTATATTTACAAGGTGTGATAAGGTTTTCATTATTGTTTGTATCACATAGAACTTCCAAAGTAAGAACAGAATTTAGTTTGGGTTTATTTATAACTTGTTTAAAATAATTATGCTGATAATTTTAGAAGTTGGGCTGTATTCTGAGTCTAAGTATACATTCTGATTAGTGGACTACAAATATGGCTTTTATTACAAAAAGGGTAATAAGAAAGACATAATATACTTCCTCCTAATATTTTGTATTCAGAGAGAGAAGTATAAATAGTTCTATTTAAATTAAGAGTTGGTGGGGTGCTTGATGCTCTCTGAACTTGGTTGTTTTCTTGCAGATGTTGCATTACCAAACTGGGTAAAATCATCAGTGCTAGAAGGGAATGAGAGGGGGTGATCTCAGTTTATATCACTTGTGGCTGCCCTTTCAGTGTTGGTGGGAGTGTTCTTGGTGGTTCCTTGATTAGGTTGCTGTTTACTGTTAGCTTGTTTCCTTGATTGGAGTATTGGGATAAACAGCTCCTCACCAGCAAACAACAACCAGATAAGCAGAGTTTAACAACAAAATTAATACTAGACCAACAATCAAGGTGTAAACAATACTCCAATCAAGAAATTACCAATAAAGAACATGAACAACAGTGGGAGAACTGATTAATCCTTTTCTCTTAATTTTGTTTGTTTGCTTACTTTTTCTTCATAAGCAGAAAACAAATTGGAAAAGATTTGATGAAGAAATATACAGTGCTGGGGGGGAAATATTGAATAGCACATTTTTGTTTCTTCCCTTCTGACTATTCTATTAAACAAACTCCACTTCCCAATTCCTAATTAGTTCCTAATTTCACCCTAATTTTATTTTATTTTATTATACACATACACACACAGAGAGAGTACTTATGCATACACACACACACAAACACACTACTGTGTTCAATGGTCCATTGTGGTATGTAGAATAGTTTATAGATAAATAAATAATGATTCATCTTCATAATGTTCACTGAAATGAACATTAATAGCAACCTGCACATTGCAAAGCCCACAGAGAACATGGAGTCAATAGTATACTCTAACATCTGTTTTTGCATCCTAGTTCTTTCCATATCTATTAGTCTATAGTGGAACTAATCTCTAGATAGGGTAATGTCAGAGAATGGTAGGAGTGGTAGTGATTGGAGAACATCAGATTGGAGAAGAATAGTGCATGGTTATCTTATTTGTTAAGATGGAAAACATGGGCCGCCAAAAGTTTCCAATAGCTCTCAACATTTGCTAGTAGAATTCATGAAAGCTGAAATTCAGTGTATGAAAAATACATGTACAACCTTGACAGAGTTTGAGGATTCTCTCACTGAAATTGGCCACTTGTTCTATGTTGTTCACATTGATTCAGTAAAAGCAAGAGTTACTCAGAAGGGAGTCCAGAGTGGTGTTTTGTGTTTTCTCCTTTGGTTTTTGCTACAGCAGTGATAATCTTGTAACAGAATAGATGGATGGATGGATGGATGGATGGATGGATGGATAGATAGAAGAGAGAGAGAGAGAAGTATTCCTTCTTTTAATGTTTATGGGTCATTCAATGTAGCTGGCTACATTAATACTCTTTAATTTAATACTCTTTAAATTTAATTAGATCTAACTAAACTTCCAATAGAAGTGAATATATGTAGCTCAGAGCTGAATTATAAAGTCCAAAAAGCTTGGCTGTTTGGTTGCAGACATTTTATTACCCAACTAAATAACATTATCAGTGCAACTGAGTGTGGGGTTTGCCCATTTTTAAGTGTGTGTGAGTTTCTCTTTGGTAGTTTCTTGATTAAGATATTTTGTTTTTTGCTTGATTGCTTGCCTGGTGTTATCCCTGCTCTTCTGGGTGTAAGGTTGCTGGAGAGGATGTTCTGGTCTTTTTGTTTCCTTCTTGGCTTCTTTTATTGTCTCTTTTGAATGTAAATATGGTTTATCTCTACCATTCCCTACCATTTTTTTATTTGTTTTGGTCTAAGATGCTAACCAGGAAGGGGGGGGGCAATGGTTAAAGACACTGAGCTTATCAGCTGGAAAGCTGACAGCCCAGGTTTGAGACCCAAGCACTGCATGACAGGGTGAGCTCCCATTACTTGCTCCAGCTTCTGCCAACCAAGCAGTTTGAAAGCATGCAGATCCAATAGATTAATAGGTACCATTTCAATGGGAAAGTAACAGCATTCAATTCACCACAGCATATGGTCATGCATGAGCATGAAAGTGTCTTCAGACAATACCAGCTCCCTTGGCTAAGAAATGGAGATCAGCATTGCCCCTCTAGAGTCAGGCATGACTGGACAGGGCAAACGTTTACATTTCTTTAAGATGCTAACAATTTCCCTGTTGAAACTATAGCTGAATCTGTCCAGGTATTGGAAGATTAAGGAGTTTTCGTTACCAAAACTGGCAGGGCAAGCTACCACATGTAAATAGGGAGCAAAGTCCATACTCACACAGATGATAGCAATAGTACTTAGACTTATATACCGCTTTACAGTACTCTCTAACTCAGTGGTTCTTAACCTTGTTAGAGGTACTGACCCCCACCAGTTTCATATGCGCATTCACCGAACCCTTCTTAATTTGAAAAATAAAATATGATTTTTTCAAATTCAAAACATAGGTATATATTTAGGTATATATTTATACATAGGTGCACAAAATGAACAAAACCATTAAAACATGATTTTCACACAAAAAAAACCATAATGAATATTTACTGCAAATCAGTGTGACTTCTGCTGTTGAATCATATGAGTCGGGTGTGTGTCTTCACCTCCGCCGAACCCCCGAGACTGACTCACCAAACCCCTGGAGTTCAATCGAACCCAGGTTAAGAACCACTGCTTTAGCCCAAGGGTGTCAAACTCGCGTCGTCATGGCATCGTCACATGACATATTGGGACCTTTCCCCCTTTGTTAAACCGGACATGGGTGTGGTCAGCGCATGATGCATCCAACCCGCGGGCCGTGAGTTTGACAGCCCTGCTCTAGACCATTAGAAGGAGTGTGAATACCTCAGTGGATCCAGGTTGGTGTTTGCTTTTAAGATGGGTGGGAAGTCTCTTTCAGGCTTTGTTTGAATGAATATTCTCACAGTTCTGTAATATTGTTGGTGCAAAGTTAAGAAATAGGATGCATAAATATTTCTTTGTGTTTTTACTAGGTGTATCTCATTTTAAAGCAGATGACCATGCTAATAGAAATGTAAGAAAGATAATATTTACAAATGCAGCCTTGAGGCTTTCCATGTGCTTTTAAAATGCAAGTCACCATCTAATTATATGTTTAAGTTTCATGATCCTTTGTTAATATATGTAATACCGGTGGTGAATGAACCTGGTAGACCATTCTCCAATATGTTTTCCAGCTTTTCAATGAAATGCATTGTCTCTTCATTTATCACTTTGTTTTCATTTTTCTATTCTTTTCTTCATTCATTTTGTTTTTCCTTTCTCTATTTCTTTAGGAAACATGCCTTGAATTGCCACCGAATGAAACCTGCTCTTTTCAGTGTGCTATGTGATATTAAAGAAAAAACAGGTTTGTTTCCATTTTCATTTTTTTATCTGAAAACTAATACTTCCAGCTAATTAATTGGATATAGTTAATGTACAAAAATATCCTGGTTCTTAAAGTGACTGTTGATATTTGAACCAATAATTATGAACTAATTAGGACTTTGGCTGTCTGAATCTTTGTGTAGGATTCTGTTCCTAAATTATTTGTAAACTGAACATTTTGAGGCTACAAAGTGTTGTACAACTTTGTGCAATATTTTGTGTTTGGTTTTGAACAAAATATTAAGGGTTCAGAAGAAGTCTTTTGTTTCTCTTTCCTTTTTAAAATAAACATAAGCAGGTACTTAGTGTATTTTCATCAGTCAAGAAATCAAACTGATATCAACCTGCATTTAGTGTCCCTCTCTCCATGCTAATTTTATTAATGGCATTTATTTAATATCACCCACTGCTATCAGCTGTGCAATGACAAGTGATGTTTAATTTTTTTCAATGTTTTATTCTGCTATGTTAAACTTCTTGTGTTTTTTCTTTTGATTGAATTTGAATTTAGTATGATGATGATTATATGTAAAATTAACCTTTTTACAGACAAATAATTTTATGGGATAAACAACTTGTTGAACACCAAAGGCCACAATGGAAATGTCTTGCTCTAGAGAGCTGTATAGCTAATTTGTATAATTTAATTTCTGTATAATGAATATAATTTGCATATCATTCATATTAACACAGTCACCATGATAATAGCAGGTGATGCCTTTTATGCTGTGTCTGGCATAAAATCGTTTAGCAGTCTCAGGTGACACGACATAAAGATCTGTAAATAGCAGATAATGTTGGCTGTCATTTGGACTGAAGGGCTTCTAAAATTCATGTGAATGGCATATCTCACATACTGCTTTTTCCCTTTTTAGTGAATAATTCATGTGTCCTTGTAAATAAGTTACATGAAGGGTTTTTAGCCTGTCCTTCATCTCAGAGAATGATTTAAGTAAGGAATAGCTGCTTACCTGGAATGAATGCTTATTTCCCTGGGAGTTATAGTGGGTGGTTGGATTGTCTTCTGGCCGCATGGGATTAATATATGAATTACTTATATTTGTGGGCCAAATGTACAGAAGGACAGGGCTCCTATACTTCTAATAATTACCCAGAAGAAGGAAAATTGTCATGCAGGAATGAAAAAAAGTTGCCTGTTCTGCAGCCCTCTTCTGAACAGTTATTCATACAGTGTAAATCTTCTCTTCCTTTGCTTGTTCTAGAATTAGCACTTGGGTTATCTCCACGTAGGGCATCTCTGCCATTTCTGAATAGAATAGAATTCTTTATTGGCCAAGTGTGATTGGACGCACAAGGAATTTGTCTTTGGTGCATTTGCTCTCTGTACATAAAAGGACAAGATACATTTGTCAAGAATCAGTCCCATATACCTTTGTGAGCTCAGTGTTTATCTTTGGCATCCAAACAAATTTATTTCTGGCTAAGTGGTAGTTCCACAGGAACGATAGTGAATCCAAATTTCCAATAGATGTTCAGGATCTCACTGGAACTCTAAGATAGGCCATTGTCCCATGAGTTGAAACTCTTGCTTAATTCTGCTTTCTGGATTTGTAGGTCCCCCTCCTAGTTTTGAATACAGATGTTTTGAAGGTTAAACTGAAAACAGCATAAATAGAGATATGGCTTTGATTAAATACCATTTGTTTCCACCTGTTAATAAGTTGGATGGACATTGATTGCTTTATATACCATTCTCTGTTTCAGAGCATCAGTGGTAAGAATTACCATTTCTAAGGGTTTGGTGAGCAAAAATAGTGTGATGAGGGTATTAGTATTACAATAGATTAACAAGAGTATTATTGAGCCCCTTTTCAGTGGAATTTGCTCGGAAGAATTTTGGGATAGATTGTAACTTTTGCACTACATTCATTTATCTCTCGTTTTAATGATACTGCTCAGAATAAATGGTCTGTAATATTTCTTTTCATTATATTATTCTAAGCATATTTTTAATTTTTTTTATGCTCACATGCAATGCATATGATCTTTTAAGTATTCAAGGTGATAACAGAAATTTCAATAATCCTACTACTCTGTGTAAAATAAACATATAATCACCCTTATATAGATTCATAACTTACCTGAAATCCATGCCTCATAACTGAGATAAGATTTTATATCAGATAACTTATTCTTCTAAAGGAGAGAGAAGAACCAAAGACTGAGGGCTGATACAATAGTGGTTTTCTTTTCTGCGATAAATTTAGTCATCTTTCTATCTCCTATATCATTTTACAGATGTTTTAAAAAAGATTTTCAAAACTTGGTAAACTAGGGATTGCCAGATTGTCCTGGTGGACCACGTGCAACCCCATCAAAACTTGCTTTGGGATTTGCTCCCTTTTTTGCTTGGGCCAAATTGCAATGGGCAGTTGTAGTGTTATTCATATAAAAAAGAATTACACAAATTGTTATATCATTGTACAGGTTCATATATTTTAAACTTTCAGAACCCTGGAATTGTACCATTAAAATAAAGAAGTAACAAGAAATGGAGATAATGCATAATGAAAAATTATATGTCTCTTCCATCACCTTACAGTCTGTCAATATTTATATTTAGTCTTAGATTTTTCATTTTAAATTTGTGTATTGTTCACTCAGATCACATATATTTTATTCATTTCCTAAGACTAGTGGTTCATGGAAGATGTTAGTGGCCAAATTTCAAGTGATTTGCAAATTCTAATTTTGTGATATACATATTATATCAGTATTATACATTATATATAATATAGGCAGATAGCTTTGCTTTTTCCAGGTAATTTAAATGAATACTAAGAGATGGGCCAGTGAAAGATAATATTCTTGATGGCGTTTCCCTTTTGAAATGCTATGCGTTCCTTAGAAGAAAAGAATCAGCATTGGCTATATTGATTTTTCTGAGTCTTTTCTAGTCCATAGAAACACTGCACAAAAAGGAACCAGGGCTTGCTTGCATTACATGAGAACTTTACCAATAGCTTTCTTATAATAGCAATTGCCTTTTATGGCAGGATAGCTCTGCAAAATCAGAACATGTTTAAATTTCTCTTTTTCCACAGCTGAAAAGCCACTGATTCAAAACCTTTACTTTAATGAAATGTGCTTCCTGCTAGAACTTACCTCTCTGGCTGGGCAGTTTGTATTTTTTAAAACCCTCAAGTTGCAATTCATTTTAATGTGAACATATTTGAACCAAGGGATTGCAGCCCCATAGTTACAGAGGATTTGTTTAGGTCTCATAGGTTTTTGAATGTCTGATGGCCTGTCTGTTCCTTATTTAAATTATGGAGAGCAGATGTTATGGCTTTGAGCAAACAAAGACCTGATCATACTGTAGTAATAGGGCTGATGCTCAGTTTTAACTATTTAGGGGCCCAAGCTTGCTTGCTTTTAACTCTGAATCAATGTAAAGTATGTGGCTTTTTGTTTGTGTTCTTGTCTTTCCCTTTGCTATCTTCTAACATCCGCATTCTTACCATTAACATTGTAAGAACAAAACAGTGTCGTGGTTCTGTCAGAAAATATATTCTGCTATTCCTATTTATATATTCTGATTGTTCCTTTGCATTTTGGCTTTGATTTTTAGATGTGTGAATTAATACAAGATTGCTATATTGATTTTAATAATGCATTGTATTTTGGGATGAGAGAATGTCGTCAGAATGCACTGATTGCTGAATATTCTGGTGTACAATATTCTCTATTTTCTTTCTTTAGTGAAGAAATACAGAAAGTGAAATGTGTTAAAACAATTGCAGAAGGTTCTGCTAAGAAAAAAAAAAGCTACTTCTATGGCCTAGATATGTCTGTGAAGCAATTCCATGTGGACTGCTGTAACCATATCACAGTTTCAGCAAGCATGTTGTGGCCATGTTTATTTTAAGAGAATAGAAAAGTAAAAAAGAATTAATTTACATCTTAATGCTTGAGTATGCTGCTTAGCGACAAGAGAAAATAACTGTTCAACAAAATATAAATTTTGGCTGCAACATATCTGTCTGAAAAACAATATCTGGAAATACAGATGTTATTTCTTTCTTTTTAAAAATCACTAGTATAAATTAGATTAATACAGTATATGTGCTAGTGGAAGGGGTTCAAAATAAGACAGCCTTGTGTGACCATTGGAATGATCCTCCCTTTTGGCTAGATTTTCAGATTTTGGCCAGGCAAATATAGTATTGAAAACTTATTTGACTCCAACTAATAGTTCAGACTTTGTCAGAATTATCTGGGTCTGAAGTAATCTTAGCTATCTTTAATAAAGTTGGATGAAGAAAATTACTTGAAATTAAAAATCTTATTCCATTATTTGTTGCAGCAGGATATAAAACATATTTTAAAAAATGATCCTTGACAGAAATCAGGGCACAGCAATAGAAGCATCTTTGCCAGTACCATTGAAAGGTGTGAATAGTTGTAGGAGTATGATTAAAAAGAGCATATGTTAAAATAGTTTTGGGTAAAAGTATTCACCATTGTCACCATATTACGTTAATTTAGAGTTACTTATGGCCAATCAAATTATCTCTCTTTTGATCACATAGAGATGCTTTGTTTTGGGGTGAGTTAGACATCTTTGAAGAAGTAAAGATTGCATTGTGGTGAGATCAGTTTCTGGACAGGTTTTTTTTTATGGCCAGCCAACTCTTTCCAGACAAAGTAACATCTTGAGATTGCCCATGTGCACTCTGGACAGTTAGTCCTCGTGAGAAAGCTGCAGGAACTGGTTTTTTGCATTTAATTCATGAGCAGAAAAGGAGGGAGTTGAGGGATTCCACCTAAGCTCATAGGCAAAATGTAGCTGATATTGAACATAAAACTCTGCTGATCCTTATTTCTTAATCATGTTTACAATGTGCTTAATTGCTTCTCCATAGAGAGGTGGATCCAGCAGCCAGGAATGGGTTAACTCCGTCTTAGCCAATCAGGACTGAGTCTGTTCAG
>JANHFT010010495.1:430645-444493 GCA_032467955.1 Pseudoxenodon macrops | reverse complement strand
GGCTGCTGTCTCCACCCGCATGAGAAGGAGCGTATCAGGTAAGACCAGTGCCCCTTCTCCATAGTGGTGGAGACAGTAGCCAGGAATGGGACACACCCAAGCTGGCTGTCCTATTGGGAGGGAGCTGTCCAATCCAAAGGCCTCTGCTCCGAATGGACTCTGAAGGATTCTCTTGCCAAATGCAGCCTCGTCTGAGGCGTAGGTGTCCAGTTTATAGTCCAGGCGTATAAAAGGAGAGAGTATAGACCACGTAGCTGCTCCGCAGACCTCCTCTAAGGAATCCTGAGTGGACCAAGCTGCCAAAGTGGCAGCACTTCTGGTGGAATGGGCGTTTGCGAGGTACTGGTAATGCCTGGTTTTGATATGCCTGGGTGATCACAGCCCTAATCCATCATCCCAAGGTAGCGGGGAAAACCCTGCTACCCAATTTACTTAAGGTGAAAAGAGACAAAAAGGGATTATGTCTTCGTTATGGAAGCAGTCCTCTTTATATATATGCGGAGAGCCTTCCTAACATCTTGTGTATGCCAAACTTGTTCCAAACGATGGACTGGGGAAGGACAGAAGTCGGGGAGGACTAGCTCTTGGGCCCTATGAAACCATGTGTTGATTTTGAGGATAAAGCTAGGGTCCAGATGAAGAACGACTCTGTCGGAGTGGAAGATGCAGAGATCATGCCTAACCGACAAAGCCGCTAACTCTGAAATACACCTGGCGGATGTAATGGCCAACAGGAAAGCCACCTTGTAAGACAGGAATTTAAGACTGGAGTCCCTCAATGGTTCGAAAGGAGCCCGAGTAAGGTAGCTCAAGATCTTAGTCAAATCGCAAGCAAATTGTGTACAACAGGTGGGCAGATGTTAGTGCCCCCCCCTGAGAAATTGCCGAATTGGCGGAAGTTGTAAAAGAGGTTCTCTGGTATTGACTGAAAGAACAGTAGAAAGGGCTGCCACCTGGCATCTAATTATATTAGGTGAGAGACTCCTGTCCAAACTGTCTTGGAGGAAGTTCAAGACGTGAGGGATGGAAGCGTTAGTAGAGATCAAACCCCTGCCTGAGCACCACCCACAGAAAGTCCTCCATGTGGAGTCATAGATACAAGTGGTAGAAGCCCTGCGAGCAGCCTGCATGGTCCTGATGACCCTGGAGGATAGGTTGTCTGCTCAGGAGGATCCGCTCAAGCGCCAGGCAGTTAGTTGGAACCACTGAGGGTCCGGGTGGACGAACGCCCCCTGGCTGAGGGAAACTCTGTTCTGCGGAATTCTCCAGGGACGAGCCATCGACAGGTTTACCAGGTCTGCAAACCACGGTCGCCTGGGCCACTGAGGAGCCAGAAATAGAAGCTCAGCCTTCTTCTCCAGCAGCTTCCTGATGACCTTTGGAATCAGTGGAAGAGGAGGAAAGGCGTAGAGCAATCCCTTCGGCCAAGGGTTGCGGAGAGCGTCCACTGCCTCTGCCTCTGGCTTCGCAAATTGGGCAAAGAATCGAGGAAGTTGATGGTTCTCTCTGGATGAAAACAGGTCGACTTTCAGGTTGCCAAAGTAGACTGATTTCCTGAAACAGGGCCGGGTACAGTTGCCACTGCATGATCTATCTGAGTCCGACTGAGTCAGTTGGCCTAGATGTTCTTTGCACCCCATATGTGTGCCACCTGTATGGAACGAATGTGGGACTCCTCCCAGAGGCCTAGCTGTTTTGCTTTCTGCATTAGGGACCTGGACTGGGTCCCTCCTAGTCGGTTGACGTGGGCCTTGGCGGTCACGTCTGTCAGAACCAGGATGGCTCGGTCCAAGATCACGTCCTTGAATTTCCTGAGGGCCAGATGGGTAGCCCTGAGCTCTAACCAGTTTATGTTGTGGCTTAGGTCCTCCTGGGTCCACTGGCCATGAACCATGTGGGATTGTAGGTGAGCTCCCCAGCTGAACAGGCTGGAGCACAAGATGGTCCGGTTCTCTGAAGCTGCTGCCATTGGCTATGGCGCGGGAGGTCCACCAACTGAGAGAGGCTACCATGTCCGGCGGAATCCATACCTTGATTTGGAAGTGCTCCTGTTGGACCTCTGATATGGAAGGATGAATCACTGGAGGGCCCTGCTGTGGAGGCGTGTCCAAGGAACGATGGAGAGACCCAAAACCATCTTGCCCAGGAGCTGAGATAGAAGAAGAAGGGAACTGGATTTCTCTGTGATGATGCAGACTGCCAAGTCCTTTAGGCTGTCCTGGTGCTCCTGGGAAAGGTAAACTTTCCACAGTATCTATGATTGCTCCTAGATGGAGTAGTCGAGTGGTAGGGACTAAATGGCTGTTGTCCAGGTTTATAGAGAAGCCATGGTCTTGAAGGACCTGAATTGTCATTTGAAGATTCCTCTTTGCCTGAGGGAGCGAATTGGTTGAGGATGTTGTCTAAATAAATTTGAATCCTGATCAGGAGGGTTCTGAGGTAGCCTGCCAGGGTGGCCATTATTTTGGTGAACACCCTGGGATCCAGAGAAAAGGCCAAATGGAAGAGCCCGATATTGGTAATGTTTCCCTGCATAATGGAAGCAGAGAAATTGCCTGTGGAAAGGTAGGATAGGGACATGGAGGTATGCCTCGCTTAGGTCCACTGAAGTGAGGAGATCGCCACTTCTGATGGTCTCCAAGATTGAAAGCAGAGACTGCATCTTGAACCGTTGGTAAACAATGTGATGGTTCAAGTTCTTAAGGTCGAGAATTGCTCTCTATTCTCCCGAGGCCTTCTGAACTAGGAACAGTCGGGAGTAGAACCCCTGACCATGTTGCTCCACCGGAACTGGCTGGATGGCCCGAATGTCCAGGAGATGTTTGATAGCTTACTCCATGAGGAGCTGTCTGGACGTGTCCCAAGAAACCCGGCACCAGACAAAAAGTCTCATGGGGTTGGAAAGGAATTCCAGGGAAAGGCCTGAATGGATCGTTTCCTTGACCCCAGACATCGGTGGTGGAGAAGTCCCACTGGCTGGCGAAAAGTGCCAGATGGCCTCCAATGGGAGGGTTAGAGAAGCAGTCATTTGGGACATCGAGAAGGGCGACCACTACCGCCTTGGAAGGACCGTCTGGGAGGGTACCTTTGTCTTTGTCTGCCCTGTCTGTCCAGTCTGGAGGGGAAGGAACGTTGAGGCTGCGGCATCCCCACTCCTCCCCCTGACCCCCGAAAGGGCTGGGGTCTAAAATAAGGAGTAGGGCGAGATTCTGCTCTGTTGGATATGCTGGGTAGGATCTTGCGGTTGACCCTGGTCTTGACCAGTACCTGACTCAGGGAGTCTTTTTTGTGAAAAATGAATTGGAATCCTGCTGTATGATACTGATGAACATATTATTGCTAAAGTCTATAAATTGTTATTGAATTTGAATTTGGACAATGAATATGTAAAGCACTGCATGAGTCAGTGGGCAAGGAACTTTGGATATAATGTAATGTTTCGATAATGGGAGAATATGTGGATGAAAGGTTTAAAATGTACATTAAATTATAATTTAAAAGAAAACTTCTATAAGATGATGTATTGTTGGTATTTAACACCAGATAAGTGGTCAAGAATGTATAAAAGTATTTCAAATGAATGTTGAAATGCAGATGTAAAGAAGGGACATATCACTTATGGTGGACATGTTGATAAAGCAAAGTTACATTGGAATAGAATTCACATCCTAATACAGAAGATGCTCAATGAATATAAAGATGAAACCTGAACTTTTCTTTTGGGTTTAATGAAAAAAAACTTGGATGCTATATATTTTGATGGCAGCAAGATTACTTAATGCACAAAAATGGAAGGATACTTTGATTCCCAATGGAAGAATGGCTGCAAAAGTTGATGGCGTTACCAGAGGTGGTTAACTTAACTGTTTAATTAAAGAAAAGAACACAATTACTTTTATTTCTACTTGGAAACTGCTTCTGGACTTTGTGCTCGAGGTGGAAAAAAATGAAACTTTGATTTGGGGTTTTACCGATTAAATAGGTTTGTTGTTTTAGAAATGGATAGTTTATACTATTATATAAAAGTAAAAAGGTGAGGTTTAATGTTAGAATCTTATTCTACTGCACTGAATGGAGTTGGAAGTCAAAACCTTTTCTTTTTTCCCCTTTTTCTACACATTCTGTTTTGTTCTGTTCCGTTCCATTCAATTCCAATATTCCATTCAATTCCAATATTCTATCCATTTCATTCCATTCCATTCCATTCTATTGTTCCGTTCTGTTCCAGTATTCTATTCTGTTCCGTTCCATTCCATTCCAGTATTCTATTCTTATCCTAATTCTATTTGTTCTGTTCTGTTCTAGTATTCTGTTCCATTCCATTCTCATTCCAATATTCTGTTCCATTCCAACATTCCATTCTGTTCCACTCTACTCCACTCCATTATTCTATTTTTGTTTTCTAATTCTGTTCCATTGCATTTCAATTCCAATTCCAGTTCCAATTCCAAATCCAAATTCATTCTATTCCTTTCCATTGCACCGCACCGCACCACACTATTCTATTCTTATTATGTTCCTATTATGTTTCCTTCCATTCCATTCCATTCCATTCCATTATTCTATTCTTATTTTACTCCTATTCTGTTTCCTTTTTTTCTGTTCCAATATTCTATTTTGTTCCATTCCATTCCGTTCCATACCAATATTCTATTCTATTCTATTCTATTCCATTCCTATTCTGTTCCCTTCCATTCAGTTCCAATATTCCATTCCATTCCATTCTTCAAATGGAAGAAAATTGTGCCTTTCATTTCTTAATCATTTTTAAGGACTAGAGCCTATTATTCTTTTTTGAAGATTTGCGACATTTTGGGGATTTCTTCTTGTTAAAGAACAAGGAAGAAGGCTACTAAGGCAAGCTAAAAGAAAGTATGGACTATTTTTTTAAAAAAAATGATGGAAAAATATAAGGACAGAAAGTTGTGGTTCTAGTTGATTTATTTTTAGTAATTTGTAGCTTGGTCTGCTTTGCTGTGGGTGACAAACTTTCCGATTTTTATGATTCTTAAGTGACTTACAAAAAAGCTACTTTTTGGCTAAAGAAGGGAGTTAAGAAGATGGAGGAGCAAATTATTAGAGATGTATTTGAAAAATCTTTATATAAAATCCATCAGTTTATAGGACGGCTATGCTCCGAATGTTAAAAAGACTAAAACTACTTCAGAGATGCAAATATGTGCAGAAAGTTACAAAACCGAGGGAATTTCACAAATAGCTGACGATACAGAGGAGTCAACTGTAATTTAGGAATATAAACCTGACACCAATTTTTATTATGATGGTTTAAATAGAAGCATCCAGAGGTGGGATTCAGCTGGCTCGACCTGGTTCTGTCAAACCGGTTGTTAATTTTATGTGCAATTTGGAGAACCGGCTGATCCCACCACTGGTTGGCCCTGCTCCTTGCCCCTCCCCTCCCAGGCAGTCCTCGCCTTGGGCAGCCTCTCCTGAGGCCATCTCGGTGCTCCTCTAACCGGCCCCCCGCCCCCTCCAAGCAAGCAATGTCCATGCAGGCAAAACCCCAGGCAGCTCTGACAAGGCACTCAGAGGGAGGGGCTGGAGTTACTAAACAGACAGCCAAGCTAAGTGCCTGAAGGATCCCATCCACGCGGTGCCATAATCCATGAGATGCTGCTGGCGCTGCGTGGCTAGCCAGGCACCCTCTTCATGGGCGGTGGCCTTCAGGTGGGCGCCCCTCTCCCCTCTTCTCCCAGCCACTCCTCACCTGGCCTGAGAAGGTAAGGCCAACAGCAGGGGAGGGAGACTAGCAGCTCCAGGCCCATCACGCTCGGCCAAAGGGCCCCTTGGGGGGACATGGCGAGCCTCGGCCATCTTTTGGGCCCGGCTCTCCCACAACTTGACTGGGCAGGCAGGCGAGGGATGGCTGGCGGAGGTACGATGCAAGCGGCACAACCTTGCAGCCCCTGGCCCTCATCTGCTGGTAGCTGTGGTAGGAAAAGTTCAGTAGCTGTGGAGAGTCTGGGCGAGGGTGAGATTCAGGCAGGGGGAGGGGGCTGAGCGGCAGTGGCTCAGCCTGGCTCAGCCTGGCTCGCCTTCTTCTGTCACGAACTGTGGAAGGAAGGGCAGGGCAGGTGGGGATCGGGGGTTGTGGCCAGCCGGGAAAGCCGAACTGCTGCCCAGCCCAGAGCTGTCAGCGGGGGTGGGTGAGACAGGGGCTGCAGGGCGCCCCTGACTTGAAGTTCCCAGTCCTTTTTTCTAAAGCTGCCCAAACGAGGGAGGGGTGGAAGGCCCCTACCCAGCCCCTTTGTGGGATGCGGAGCCCTCGCCAACTGGCCTTGCCTGCTGGCCTCTCTGGCATTTCTGTCTCTTGAGGCAGCGCAAATACCACTAATTCCAAACGTGGAGGCATGCATAGTGTCTCCTTTGCAGGAAAAAAAGGTGTTTTCTGATCAGTGTGTAGCTCTAATGTGTTAGATGTATTAGCTTAAAGAAAAATCTAGAGCTTTAAAAAGCATGTATACAAGAAGAAAACAATTATTCTATGACAGTATAGGAGGTCTTGGAGGTAGTGATCTAAATTTAATGAGTTAATTGGAGTTAGTTGGAATTTATTAGTCAGAAAGTGAACTTTAAGGTATGTATGCTAAGAAAAAGTTTAAAAAAGATATATTAGAATGTTTTAATTTTAGAAATGTTTTTAAAGAAAAACTTAATATTTTAAAATGGATGACAAAATATTTTTCCATTTAAAGAATCTGAATGAATACAGTGAACTTTGTTAATATAAATGGTGACAGTTTATAAAGATTATCAAGTGCAAATAGAAATACATAGTACTTCAACATCAAGGAAGATAAGGGTTAAATCAATTGTTCTATTCAAAGAGGAGAATATATTTATGTTTTTAGTTGGACATCACTTCTAGATTTTGTGCTTGTGATGAAAAAAAATAAAACTGGTTTTGCCAATTAGATAGATTTGTTGTTATAGAAATGGCTAGTTATATACTAATGTGTAAAAGCAAAAAGTTGAGGTTGTATCAACTTGTACTGTGCTAAAAAGTCAGAAGTCACCGCCTTTTTCTTTCCTCACTTGTACTTCATAATTTCTCCCCCCGTTTTCTTCTTCCCTTAATTACCTATTTTATTTTTCTTGGTATTTTATGCATTGATAAAACAATAAAAGTTATTAAGGATGAAATCATGTTTACTAATATCTATGCAAAGAGAAAATGAGGAAAATATCGCATGATAATTAATTGTCTTGTCCTTATTTATATTTATCCAGTGTTAAGTATACGTGGTATTCAGGAAGAAGATCCTCCTGATGCTCAGCTAATGAGACTAGATAACATGTTGCTGGCTGAGGGTGTGTCCGGGCCTGAGAAGCGGGGAAGAGGAGGACCAGCGGCAATAGCAGCAACATCAGGTGGCTGTCCAAATGACAATAGCATTGAACACTCTGACTACAGGGCCAAGCTGTCACAGATCCGACAGATATACCACTCTGAGCTAGAGAAATATGAACAGGTGATCTTTCTGCATGGAAGAGTTATCCTCTCTGTTTTATCCTCTCAATTTAAAACAATTAATTGCTTTTCCTTTGTGGTCACAGATCAGGGAGTATTCACTGTATAATAACCCAATTATTGTGTGAAATAAACATAAGTTGTATAATTTAGGATTGTCTTTTTTTAAAAAGTTCATAGAGTGACCTTTCCTGGTTCTTAATAGCATTAAGTGCACCTGCATCAATAGTTTTGTGAATTTTTTGCTTCAAAAGTACTCCGTTTTAACAGATTTTGCATGAATAGTAGCTTTTCTTACCCAGAAGCTGACAGCAACTTCTATGTTTCATAAGGAGATTTTATTTAAGTTGACTGTTAATATTTTCCCTTTCATTATATTCTACTACTACTACTACTACTACTACTACTTCTACTACTACTACTACTACTACTACTACTACTACTACTACTGTTACAAGCCTTGTTTCATTTCCATATATAGTATCTTGCTATAAATAAATAAAATATAGAAGTAAATATGTTTGACCTATCTAATACTGTACATTCTACAGCATATTCTACAATAATTATTAAATATCCAACCCAGAATGATAATATCAAATCCATGTTTACTGTTGAATTCTTTAGCCTAGTTTTAAAGTTCTGGTTTAAATGATACACATAGTCCTCCACTTACAACCATTCTTTTAGTGACCATTTGAAGTTAAAATGACTGAAAAAAGTGACATGATCAGTTTCTACACTTATGACTTATGTAGTCATAATTCGGATACTTGGCAACTGGCATGTATTTATGCCAGTTACACTGTTCCAGAGTCATGTGATCACTGTTTGTAACCTTCCCAGTGAGTTTCCAACAACCAAAGTCAATTCGGGAAGCCAGATTCACTTAACAACTGTGACAAAAAGGAGTCATAAAATGGAAAAAATTCACTGAACAACTGTCTTGCTTATCAACAGAAATTTTTGGTTCAGTTGTGGTCATAGGTAGAGGACTATCTATAGTTATGCAGTCAGATCTGATTCAAGATACCTTTTGCTTCAGTTAAATGTACTTACTTTATACTTATTTCCAGGCCTGCAGTGAGTTCACCACTCATGTTATGAACCTCCTTCGGGAACAGAGTAGAACAAGGCCAATCTCGCCCAAAGAAATAGAGCGTATGGTGAATATAATTCATGGAAAATTCAGCACCATACAGATGCAGCTGAAACAAAGTACGTGCGAGGCAGTGATGATTTTGCGTTCAAGATTTCTTGATGCAAGGTAATACATGATCAAGACTATTTCCTGTGTCCAAGATACTGATAATACAAAACACTATAAGCGTTTTACAGTAGGCACATAAGGCAAGTTAACACCGGGCCATATTGGAAATAGAGAAAATAAACTAGGTTTCTAATCATTGCTGTTTAAGCTTATTTATGCTCTAAGTTTGGGGTTGAACAGTAATGATACTCTAAGCTTGGGTGTTTGTGTGTGCAATTAACAGATTTCACGATTAGGCACATGATGGTGAATACTTGAGATTATATGAACATTGGCAGTTGAATTATATTTGCAATGTTTGCACAATTTGGGAATCCACAGCATTGAGTTAGAAAAGTGCTGTCAACTTTGAACTCTCCATAGTTTTCATATAGTTTTGGAGAATCCTTCCTATCAGTTGCTACTTGGTCTTTCTTATTACATGAGCATATTAACATTTTATTGATTTAAAACATTTATAAAGCTGCTCATCTTATAACCAACTTTGGGCAGCTCCCAGTCAAAGGTAAAATAACATAAATACTATAAATGCATTAAAAAAACAACAAAAACCTGTCGCTAATCTTATAGTCAATTATCCCAGGGCTTGGTGTAAAGCTTTACAGAAGGCTAAAAGGGCGAAAAACTGTTGAACGTCAGGGTAGAGTGTTCCATATAGCAGAGGTATGCTTCTTAGCTTCCATCAGATGGCAATATTTAGGAGCAAGGAGTATGGCCACCCAATCTGACGTGGTAAGATGGGTAGATGTCCTTAGGAAAGGCAGTCCCACATATAATCTGGCCCTGTGTCATATAGGGCATTGAAAGTGATGACCAGCACCTTGAATTGCACCTAGAAAGGTACTGGACATCTTTCATATGTTCCACATTGTACATGTAATGCCTCATGCAACAGAGACGTTACATATGGAAACCCAGGGGCACCCATTACCATGTCCACTACTACATTCTGGACCAGTTGAAGTTTTCCAGATGATTGTCAGTGTGGAATGCATTGTGGTAACCCAAATGGGAGATGACCAAGGCATGGATCAGCCCTCATGATCCAGGAAAAAGTGCAATAGGTGAATCTATGCAAAGGCCCCCCTAGCCACGGATGCCACCTTGCTCTTTAGGAACCTTTTAAGGGTAAAACAGAGTAATGATGGATGGGATGGGAACTGAAGGTATGAAACTCAGGAGCACTAGTTAATCTGTAGGCAGTTTTGGTATGAATATTAATGTTTTTAATCTTGAATTATATATCTTAAGATTTGTAGAATTTTGTATTTATATTCATAGATCATTTTGGGAGTACTATTTAATATGTGCAGAACAGTAATCTTGACTGTACTTTCAGTTTCAACTTTTAATTATAGCATGCTCCCTTTTTATATTTCTATTTGGCTAAAGCCATGAAAGTTCTGTTGTTTATATTTTTGTGTTTATATTTTAATTTTTGCTTTAGAATGAATGATGCTTTGGAAAGCTTAAGCAAGAATAGACACCCCATGGTTTGACCAGGATACTCTAACTGTTAATAATTTTCCTGTAATCCCTACTGACTTTCCCTCCAGTTCTTGGGATACTCTATATTTTATTTTAATATAACCCTCCTATCCTTCCACAAGAGCGTAAAAACCTGGCTGCACCGGTTGACCTGGGCTCCAAATGGGGGAGTTCCATGCTGGCGATGGCTGCTGAATTGATGGCAGACTCCATCTCCACCCCACTCCCCTTGTTCTCTGCTCTCTACCTACTCATCTTTCTTTTTTTGGTAATCATATAGTTGTATTTCTCATTGTATTATTTCTCATTGTTTATTTGATTGCTCTATTATCTTTTGTTCTGTTCACAATCTTTTCATTACTTCCTTTTTAGCATTGTAAGCCGCCTAGAGTAGCCCATGGCGAGATAGGCGGCAAATAAATTTAACAACTAAATAAATGTATTTTAGTTTAATAATGGGCTTTATGAATAATTCCAATCTATTCTCAGGCGAAAGCGACGTAACTTCAGCAAGCAGGCAACAGAAGTATTGAATGAATATTTTTATTCTCATCTGAGTAATCCTTACCCCAGTGAAGAAGCCAAAGAAGAACTAGCAAAGAAAGGAGGCATTACAGTCTCACAGGTAGGCAGTGTACATAAAAACAGATGGATTTCTGATTTCCAAAAATGAGGGACCAATAATGTTTCCTCATCCCAGCAATTTTAGGAAGCTCTGATACAATCTGATACCGTCTCTTCACCTGATAAATCTAATTTATATATTATATTTTCATGCTACTTCCACATTCTTTTTAAGATCTACACGATTGACAGTTCTTGAAAATTCAGGAGATTGCATGTTTTTTTGTAGTTTTGAACCAAACCAATAAAGGTCCTTTTTAATAGGGAGTTTAAAATTCTTTTTTTCTTCTTCTCTTGGCCAGCATGGCTGCTTCTACTTTTGTTGAATTGTATATTAATGGATAAATTATTAGTATGGCTTTTGTTTTAATTTTAAAAATTGTCTAAATTCCCTAATTGGTTCTTTAATTCAGTATTTTTCTTGGTCATGATTTTATAATTTAATAAACAATTTTAAATCAAACTTCACAGAATTAGAATTATGTACAAAGACAGTAGAATTTTGTCCCAGACATTGTTATATTATTGCCAGACCAGGGATGGATTCCGGATATTTTTGCTGCTGGTTTGTTCAGGGTTGCACTTCGTGTTTGCCATTAGATTTTAAGAGTCTTTTTTTGGGTGACTAATAGAATAAATACATGTCTCTCAGAGTTCGATTGTGGAGTCCTTAATGCTCCCTGAGAGCTTGGTTTTAGAACAGTGCTAGCTAGCACCGAAGATATTACCTAGTCTGGTAATAAAACATCTGCAAGCAATCAACTGAGATCATAGTCTTTGGTTAATTTATTGAAAATAAATCTAATAGCTTATGTACAAAGCAACCATGCTAACAAATTCCTTTAGCATGGATTTGCCCAGCACAATAATCCAGAAATAAACAAAACACGTTATGGCCATACTCTGTGAAATTAGATCAGAGGCAGCCTGAATTTGTAGTGGAAGTCATGTGAACCTTCCTGTAATGCAGAGTTGTCCCTCACGCCTACCTTTCTCAGAGCTATTTCTGACTCAAAAGCAAGGTATTTGGGGTCTATGTAAGTGCTCTAAAGTGCATTAGAACAACAGTCCCTCAAAGTTATGACTTGCTCTGTATGCCTTTTGAACTCAATTCCAAAGGAAATTCATCTAGGTCCCTTGTTAATAATCTGCATGCATATGAAATCATTTCTATTTAATCAAATATTTTAATGTGCTGAAATGTCAGCATATTAATCAAATGTATTTTTGTGGTTTTTATCAGTAAACTGTCATTTGATAAGTTTTCAATTGCTCTTACCTGATTTGGATGTTACTTTTTTATATCATGGGAATTAATATATTTTTAATATCGATTTTATTGGTATATAACAAAGACATTGAGCAGGTGGCATATAGCACAAAAACAAAAATTAAAATTAAGCTGAACAATTTTTATAATAGCAGTTTTTGATATCTTTTTTAGAAGATTTTTAAAGCAGGAATTCATGTTTCTGCTAAAGGATTTCTGATACTTTAAACACACACACACACACACACACACACACACACACACACACACACACACACACACACACACACACACACGGGGCAACATACCAAATACTCCTTCCTCCTCCTGTTTTTCTCACAACAATAATCCTGTGAGATGAATTGATTGAGAAAGAATGATTGGCCCAAACCCACCAAGCCAGTTTTTCCTGCCTAAGGTGAAAGTATATGAGAGTTTTTTGATTCATAGAGCAGCACCTTAACCACCACACCAAATTTCACCCAGCTGGATGCTGTAAAAACTTAAAGATGATTATATTTTGTCCACTTTTATAGTAGCCTTGCTTGATCTTCCTACCCTTTAAAGATAATACTAACTGATGAGATAGTATGATTTGTTTACACACTAATTGGAGTTATTATTGTGTTACAGGTCTCCAACTGGTTTGGTAACAAGAGAATCCGCTACAAGAAAAATATGGGGAAATTCCAGGAAGAGGCCAATATTTACGCAGCCAAAACAGCAGTGGATGCTACCAATGTGGTGGCTCAGGGGAACCAAACAAGCTCTCCCCCAACTCCAAATTCTGGTGAGTGTAGAAAGACTGCAGTTAAAGAAGGACACCTGCTGGGGAAACCAACAATAAAAAAAAACAGTACTCAGACAATGAAAACAAATGAGTGAATCAACCTGGTGTTTTTGTAAGTGGCCTAGAAACACACTATATGTTTATGTTCTTTTGTTGTTGTTTTCAGCCTTCCTAGTTGCTTTACGTTAGGATATAATAACGAGAAAAAAAATCAAGATCTTGAGTACAAGCAGACTCTTCTGAGTGAATTAAAATTGATTGAAGCAATTTCAGCTCCTAACATCTTTGAGTCACTTGGTATTCAAGGTAAATACTAGTAGCAAGAGCTAGACAAAAAACTAATTTAAAACTATATTAAAAACATTAAAAAGGCCCCCTTGTTGGCAAACCTGATTAGACAACAGGATATGTTATTTAGTTCTTTCTGTTTCCTTTGTCGAAAAATTTGCTTGAAACATCTTGGGAATTCAGATTGTTTTGCTATCCCATATATCCGTGATGGCGAACCTATGGCATGCGTGCCCAAAGTGGCATGCATAGCCATTTCTGAGGGCACGCAAAGTGTTGCCATCAGAAATCTCCAGTGCGCTTGCGTGCGCTAGCCAGCTGATTTTTGGCCATTTTGCACCCTCCAGTGGCTTCAGGAGTTTACAGGGAAGCCTCCAACCCAACGAGCAAACCAGAAGTTTGGGAATGGACTTGCAGTTTGCCCGTAGGACCATTTTTCATCCTTCGGAGGCTTCAGGAGGCTTCCTCGAATCCTCTGGAGGGTAAAAAACAACCCAACAGGCAAACCAGAAGGGACTTCCGGTTTGCCCATAGGGCCGTTTTTTGCCTTCAGGAAGGGAAGGCAGGGAAGTATATCAGGCCGCAGGGAAGGGAGCTAACAGCCTGCTGTAATACTGTAATGCTTC
>JANHFT010010495.1:419088-430545 GCA_032467955.1 Pseudoxenodon macrops | reverse complement strand
TGATTCTTCCAAAGGTGCTTTTTCAAGAGGCAATTGGACTTTCTTGTTTTTCTTTGAAGATGTTTCGCTTCTCATCCAAGAAACTTCTTCAGCCTGAAGAAGCTTTTTGGATAAGAACTGAAATATCTTCAAAGAAAAACAAGAAAGTCCAATTGCCTCTTGAAAAAGCAACTTTGGGACAAGTCATAAAACAATAAAACATTTTATTTTAACATTGTGAAATGAATTCAAAGTTCCTTAGGACCTTTCCTGTCTAGCCCTGCTTTTAAGGAATGCTTGCCATTGCAGATTACATTTTTCCCTGTGATCCTGTTTTACCATGAAGTATTCGAGATCATCAATCCTCACCCCCTCTCCAGCAGCTTTAATAATCAAATGTTGGATGTGACATTGTATTTCCTGGATCTTTTAAGTTCCTTATGACAAGGAAGACCAAACAAATTAAATGCAAATTTTAGAAATCTACGACTGAAATAAGTTGTAACTTAACAGTATTTTCATTTTAAAATGAAAATGTGAGCTACTGTAATGCAGAAGTTAATACAAGTTTCATTGTTAAGTTAATGTTTGACAGAACACCTTCGGCTTATCGATATAAAAACATGCAAAGGGACCGATTTCTCGATCTGCTGGAATGATGAGAGTTGCCTAGAGAAATGTAGAATTTGTTATCAGGCTAGCAATGGGAATATTTTTTTGTGCAATGTCGAAAAATAAAAAGTTTTGTATACAACTAACAGGCTTAGGCAGAAGTGGGGCTGGGGCAGGTAACTTAAAGCGAACCTATGTTACCAACTTCGAGCTTCTCCGATGTGTGTATACGAGAAAAACAACTCTTCCCTCATCCTGCAACGGGAACAAGAGGATGAGTTGCTTCTACAGTATAATGTTAATATGAAAAAGAATAACTTTTTCATATATAATGAAACCTGTTTTTTTTAAAAACTGACTCATTGTTTTTGGCGGAGATAAAACTTACGCTGTACAAATGCAGAGGTTCTTGGTTTTTCTTCTCGCAGATGGGAGTAGGAGGACAGAAAATATTTTTCTCGTTAGAATTCTATGATTTCCAAATAAAAGCATTTTTTAAAAATCTCATGTTGCAAACACTGCAAAACAATAAGCCTCTAGAGATGTCGAGAGGTGACTTGTCCAATCAGACTCCTCCAACGCGTTGGATTATATGGACTACGGATAAAGGGGGGGTTGTATTTAGATGTCCCCAAAGTTGTCTTAGTGTTTCCTCTCTTTGACATTCTGCTCCTGCAGGTGACACAAACGCGTCCAACAAACCAAAGCTTGATGAGAAGAGGCTGGTAAATTAAGTTACACCCTCTTTCCCCAAACAGTTCTGGCTCTATAGTCCACAGCCAGCGGCTGAAAAAATAGTACGCATGCGCCCATGCAGCCTTGGTTTTAAAAAAAAACCAAACCCCGCCTGTCCTAGAAAACTTGGCGAAAGACGGCCAGGATGTAAACGCGCATGTGCCGTGGCGGGCTCGTTTGATTTTATTCAGGCGCAGGCGAGAGGAGTTGCGGAGTTGGAGGAAGGGGAGCTCCATTCCGGCTGGGTAAGTGGAAGATGTCGCCTCGCTTTCCAGGTTTCATTTCCGTGTCTTTTTCTTCGGGCTCTCCTGGGCGCTTTGAAATCCTGAAGAAAGCCGGTTGCTTTTTAACGGTTCGACTCCCTTCGAATGTCGGTTTGCTGCGGTCATGGCGATGATGTCATGGCGCCTCCACTGAGTGCGGCCCTCCCCTTTTGGAGAAGTACAGCTAACGTGGGAAGCTAATTGGACACCCGAACATTCGGGGGCGGGGCTTGTAAATCTAAGGTGGTCATTCCGCAGACTCCCCGTCACATCGCTTGACAGATAGTCCTCGACTTACAACCATTCACTTAGTGTCCATTTAAAGTTACAACGGCACCGAAAAGACTGAGTTATGACCATTTTTTCACTCTTACGACCATTGTGGTATTTGCATGGTCACGTGACCATAATTTAGATGGCCATGGGTTTATATTTATGACAGTCATAGTGTCTCGGAGCCACGTGATCCCCTTTTGGGACCTTCTGACAAGCAGTGTCAGTGGGGAAGCCAGATTCACTTAACAACTGGGTTCCTAACTTAACAGCTGCAGTGATTCGCTTAACGAATCTGGCAAGAAAGGTAAAGTGGGCCAACGTTCACTTAACAAATACCTTAACAACGGAAATGTTGGCCTCGATTGTGGTCGTAAGTCGAGGACTACTGGTATTTATATTTTTCGGTGCTGAAAGTGGAAGCTGGCAGAGAATGAAAAGGTAGTCAATGTGCAAAAAGTAGGCTGTGCAATATTTACCAAGATACTTTTGACTGAAGCGGCTTTCTGGGGTTGCTGCATGGCGGGACTGTTAATGTCTTTAATGTAAACCTAATGTATCTGTATTGTAATGATCCTCGCAACCACTACATGTCTAGCAATCCTCTGGATATTTGCAGCCCAGATGTGGTAGCCCTCTTGACCTCCTTATAGTCAAATGTTAAATGGATCAGAGCTTCTTGGCCATTCCTACCTTGTATTTCATGTTTCTTGGTCTTGCGGTTGTTTAAGGTCCAGTGGTAAATATAAACAAAAGTTTATTTAGCTTGAACCTGCTGTACTTGCTGATATTTTCTTTGTAGGCAACTCAAGAGCCTCACTGCTATCACTGATGATGTTACCTACTTTTGGAAAATGAAACATCTGCAAGAAAACAAGCAAGCTCACCAAGGCTCTCTCACGTCAACCCTGAGCTTCAAATATTCCCCTTTATCAGTAGCCTCACTTTGAATTTGGGTTTTCTGGCTTTAGTTCCATAAGCTGTATTGCAGTTGCTGGGGGAAATGATGATAATAATTGGATACTGAATCAACATCTGCAAAATTCCTAAAAGCAATGTTTGACTGTAGTTATTTAATTAATTTTGTTTTTAAAGGATACTGGTAGGAAACTAAGCTTAATGAGAATTCTTTATTGTTAAAACTTTTCAGCACAGAAGGTATTCTTCGAAAGGCCTTGGCTCAACAGGTAAATGAAACTACCTAAAAGCTTTAAAACATATAGCATTTTTAATGCTTTAGTAAGAAATATTAGTATTTAAATTAAGCCGTACATTTTCCTGCAATTCTGTAGTATAGTCAATAATTCAAAATGTTGTGGAGGGCCAAGATGTGTCAATCATCTATAAAACAGAACAGAGTCTGCATATTTAACAAAGGCATTACCTTGTTCTTTACAGTGCAGGGATTGAAATGAAAAAATTAGGCTGATAGATCCAGATAGCATCTGATAGGTCCAACTATGTATTCAATTTATTTATGTGGGGTTGGTTATTACCTAAGAGAAAAAGGTAGTATCAGGTTAAATGAAGTTACAGAGATCTTTAAAGAGCTATGGATGGAATATTTATGCATTTCTTATTAAGCAAAGAACATTTTGCTTATTTTTATATTTATTTCCCATTTGTATGTCTTTTGTATAATCTGAAGCAGTAAATCATGTGAGAATTTTACTATATCTTGTAGATCTT
This sequence comes from Pseudoxenodon macrops, assembly GCA_032467955.1. NCBI lineage: Eukaryota > Metazoa > Chordata > Lepidosauria > Squamata > Pseudoxenodontidae > Pseudoxenodon > Pseudoxenodon macrops. The sequence goes on along the minus strand of JANHFT010010495.1, from coordinate 426,994 downwards.
CTCTCCATATAAATATTTTATGGAATCAGACTAATTTGGAAAGCAATTGTATTGTGTAAAGTTCAGCAAAAAAACTGAATCTTCAAGTGTCCTGAATCCTTTGAATAAGGAGAACGTTCTTGGAGAAATAAAACAATTGGGCTTTTCTATCACAGCAGAAACACCAAGATAAATTTTATTTTCTAATGTAATGCTTGTGGGGGGGAAAGAATCTAATGTTTTCTATGTTTTGTGAGAAATACACTTGTTTTTGTTTCAGATCAGTTCTCAAGACATGCAGTCGGCTTCTATATGTGGAAAAAAGGCTGAGACGTTGGGTAAAAGGATTAATACAAATTTTTTGTTTGATCTTCCATTCGTCAAAGTATGTGCCACTGTCAATTACAATATGTCAACAAGCCATATAAAATAAACCATATATTAGCAGAATGTGAGGGCCATTAGTGAGTTGACGACTCCCTATATCTTTATTACTATACAGAAAAGAAATGTGGGGAAAACCATAAATTGGTTTGTGGATCAGTTAGCCTTTGTGTGTGTGTGTGTGTGTGGTATAGCTAGTCTATTCCTGTATCAAATTATTTTCCCTCTGCTTACAGCCTCTTTGCATACATTTTAAATTCATATAATTGAAAAAAATCAGTTGCATGCTGAATTTATTTCTATTTTGCTTTGAAATATTTTGGTTTTTACATAAAACATGTTTTCTCTACTTTCTCTTCTTTGTAGAAAATGTTTATAACCAAGAGATTGTGGCTGCTGAATGCTTTGTCAAACCAGATAATATTGCTAGTTGTAGCAGTGCGATCCCACTTGAAATGACAGCCAGCCATTCAGCGATGTTGGTTGAGACTAGCAAACAAAAATGCCATCCAGAATATAATCTGAAGAATTCCCATGGGCTTGAAAAAGCATCGTCGCAGGGTGTTGATCCTGAAATATGCCATGCTTCAACTTCATTTAATGCATCCTTTGGACAGCTCCCTAGTCCAAAAGTTGCACGTCGCTCCATCAGTCGCTTCAGTCTGAAACTAGGTGCTAATCGCCGAAAGTCATTGCCACCTTTTCATGTCGATATACTGGGTATGTTTCCTTGACACAAATAACGATTAAGGATGAATTTGGTAGGAGGAAGGCAACATGAGTTGAGTTCTGGAAGAAGCTATGTGAACTATCCCTAAACAGATGGCACCCTAAAATTTGCTTCCAATTGATTTATCCAACTGGTTGCTGCATAATACTGGGCTTAGCATTTTTTTAAAAATGGACTTTCTGCCTTCCCCAGGGCAACAACCCTCAACATTAGATTGGAAGAACTGAAAGTTTTAGTCCACTGTTTTGTGTACTGAAGGTTTGGGCTTTTTTAGCAGAATGTATGCCTTAGTCTAAAGACTGTGCACTCCTTAGATTACCAAGACACAAGACACATTTTCAGAACTTTTAGTTTTATCCATTTTGATTGGTTCTAGGTGTTGGAGGGAAGATGTTGTGGTGCTATATTACAGGCCACTGATTGCCTGCTTCTGGTCTAAAACAATGTTCACGTGTCCTTAAATAATTGCACTATGACGTTCAAAAAAATCCTCTTTACAGACTACAAAAGTAAATGAAGTAGTAATGAAGTTACTACTAATGAAGTTGTGAAAACATTTGGGCCATAAAGTGCTCTCGTTTGATTTATTATTTATCTATTTAATATATTATTTTCCAACCTGGTCTTCTCTAAAGATGGTGAACATCCACTCTCAAGTTAGAGGAAGGTTCTGTTGTAATAATGCTTACCTGTTCAGAGATGAGTACCACTGTGTTTAGTAAGGTTTGCTTGTGGATTGTAAAAACGTAAATTGTTTAAAAATATTAGGCATAGTGTTCAATTGTTAAAATATAGCAATTTGAAAACATTATTTCCCAAACTGAAATAATACCATTTTGCTGAACTTTCAGAATTGAGTAAGGCAATCAGCCTGGATTTGCCAGAGGCTGAGAGAATGGAAGCACTCCTTCTTTCTAGTTTCCAGGTAAAGTTTCAGTTAAATCTTAATGGGGTTGTCACTGTGGAAAACTGGTGATTGACTACACAGGTTTTTTCTTTGTTAAGTGTGGATACAGTGGTGATGGTAGCATGATGAACGCAGCAAAGTGGGGAGGGGGGGGAGACGAGACCTACATATTGTAAGAATGCATAAGCCACTATCTAAACTAGGTTCTTATCAGAATGAGTCCTGATTAGCAATGAAGTTCTTATTATAGAAAGTACTAATTTTATTAATGTGGTTATTGAGAACTAGTTTATTTATACAAAATGTGCACTTACTGATTACTGGAGTCTGATTGGGGGTTTGGTTGCAATACACAGAGTATATGGCTAAAGGTTCTCTTATTTTTAGTAGCATTATTGAAAAGTTAAATTTTAGCATGGATTCTGTGAACATTTAAAGATCAAATACATTCAAATTTAAATCTTTTCTTTCCTGTTAGTACTCTGCCCAAAAGCTTGAGCAGTCTCTAGGGCAAATGGAAGGCTTTAATTTTGAAACTTTTCAGCAGAATGGTAAGTTTTATGTACGATTTACCTCAAGAGAGAAAGGGTTATGTCTCATCTGAAGAACACCTGGGAATCAATTTGGTCAAGACTATTTGATCTTAAAACAAGTATTCTGAGAAGCTGATTCTCAGCAACCTAAAAACCTGTCCAAATTATTTCGTACAGATAATTTTGAAGGAAATCTGCCATATTTCATTCTTAAATGTGTTAACTTGGCTTTTGGTCTTCACTGAAAATAGCAGTTGAGGGGGGGAAAAAACCTCAGATAACTATCATGCAGGTATTTGCAACTAGCAAAGATTTGGAAATGTGGACCAATGGTCTATCAGCAAGATACTGATTAGGCATATAAACTATTGTACTGTAGAAGATGTACCAGAACCTAAGAATGGAGTCAAATGGGCCGGATTGTGGGCCGGATATCTCACATTTAGGCCACACCCACCCTGGCTCTGCAAAGGCAAAAAACATTGTGATACATCACGATATGTCATGTAACACAATTGAGTTTGACACTCGTGATCTAGAGTCTATGTGGCCACAAATGGACTAAGTGCAGTCCCTCTTGAATTCTGTTGACCCTTATCTAACACCAAGATAATGCTGACAATTAGTTGAGTAGGTTCCTGTGCATAGGCATGATTAACAATAAATCAATTTAATTGGAACTTCATATGTAGCCCTCATCTTTCATGCCTGGCATGTACTTGCTAACACTGATTCTTCTCTGTTATACACTACCTTTGGCATCCCATTATGTGAACTGAAATTTTATTTAGGAATACAACCAATGTTTTCTTCTTTCTATGTATTACAAGAGAAAATCAATGGTGGTAGACAAAAGGTCAGGAAAATGTATACTTCAACCTTAGTAGAATACAGAAAACTCATTCCCCCCCCCCACTTAGTGATCTCTCATATAGCATTTCATCCTATTCACTCTGGGTTTTCATTATCTTTTCCAGTGAGCTCACTTTCAGAAGAGATGAGGCTCCATACAAAGAAACTGATCCTGGATGGAATGGTGCAGAAATGCTTTGATGACCCCAAATGGTAAAATGACTAATCTTTTTTTTTATGTGTTCCAATTAAACATGTTCTTATAGTCATGTACCTGACATATAGTTATATACTTCTTGAATTCTTGGTGATCTCTGAGCTTGGTTATTTTCCCGCAGACATTTAATTACTGGTCTATATAACAACAGTGCAAGGGAGACTGGAGTTTGCTGACTATCTAACAGTTTGCCCTGTCAGTCTTGGTGGGGATGTGGCTTCCTCCTTGATGGTTTCTTGACCAGGCTGCTGTTTCTTCCCTGATTGTGGTGCTATTTCCTGCTTATCAGGGGGTTAATTGCAGGAGTAAATATATTCTAATCTAGGCTATTTGCTTCCTTCCTAGGCTTTTGACTCTAAAACTTTAGATCTGCTTTCTAGATGACAAAGAAAGTTACAATAACCCAATAGTTCACCCCCAAGCTACAGATATTCTCTTTGTCGTATACTGGTTGCATAAGAATTACAAAAGCATATTAACATTTTGGAAAGAACACAGCAGAATAAATTAGAAACCAATTTGTGGTTTCCTATAAGTTAACAGTGTCTTAATTCTGCATCTTCTATCTATTTTAGCGGTCTGTCAGATCCTGCATTCAATGAATTGGTGACTGCCTTAAAGGACACCATTGTGAGGTAAGATAAGACTTAGAACCCAAATGTGCTGTAGTAATATGGATGCTGCAATCATCAACTCAGTTTGGCGATTTTCAATGGCGAATAAATTTGATGAGAGTATCTAGGGAAGGGTGGTTTTTTTAGTGTAGTAATAACAAAGTGTAGCCATAAAAAGATGAGATTCTATGTCCTCCAGTTGCATCACTGCTTCACTGCCATACTTTTGTAACCCTTGGAGGTCAAAGAACAAATTATTATTCCTAGCTAGGAAAAGATTGCCTTTGCCCGGACAGTAAAGTGGTAAAGGATTGATTTATCTTTATTCTAAAATGAAAGTGTCTTCATTTTGTCATTTAAGTATTGCTTAGTTTGTTCTAAAGGGAAGCTTGGTTAAAATAGTGCTGTATTAGACCTAGCCATCTGATTGTAGGCCAAAACTCTTTCCCATCTAGTTCAAATTCTTCCTTTTCTCTCATGGTTAAAGATAATTCAGCATTATATCTGAACTAATCACCATGCAAATGAGAATGAACCTTAAGCATATTTGTTCTCATTAGCATAATATGTTGATGCATGATTAAAGGCTGTAAGTAGTGTGACAATGTGCAATTTGCTCCAGGAACAAGTGCAAACAACCATGGACTCTTCCTCTTCTTAAGATATCAGTAATATTATGCCCACATAAGAGAGAATAAAAATGTGTATTTATTTAAAACATACTGCTTCCAAGAAAAGGAATCCCCAAACAATTTACAATTAAACATTACATTTGAAGTTAAAACCGTAGGTTGGAAGCAATTAATAAAAACAAAGATGTTTTACTAGAATACAATACAAAATAAAATCTGCAAAATAAACATCAAAACATTAATAGAGAATGCAAGCAGTAATAAAAGAATTAAAAATCACAGTAGGATTAAAACATAAATTCTGGGAAAATAACAGTATTTACCTTGTGCCAAAAGAGATGATAAAGATGGCCCTGGGTTGAAGGGTATCCAGAGCAGGTCTTTCAATTATGTTATGAGTAGGATACAATGGGAAGAGACGATTTTTCAGATTTTAAATTGTAAATGGCTTTGTACTTAAAGCAACCATCTTGAATTGGGACTGGAAAAAAACGGAAGCCAGTGAAGACCATGAAGAAGTTGAATATTATGTTTGTATTGCCTCATTGCAGTCATACGTCTGTCACAGTAGGTTGAAGTAACTGAAGTTTCTGAGGTGTATCCAAGGGCAGTCTAGAATATAACACATTGCAGTAATCTAGTGGAGCATTCTAGAGTCCTCTACATATCTATAAAAAGCAGATGACTCAGAGGATGTTGACTTTTGGATCCAGTTAATCATGAAGGTTATTCAGGTTATTCAGGCGTTTAATGAACAAAATGTCCTTGAGTAATTGGAACCAAAATTTCACAGCAATTTGCATGATGTGCCTTTTTCTCTGGAACCCCATTGTTTATTTGCTCTTTGTTTTCTTTTTTCTTTTTGTGAAGTACCAAATGATATTAGCCCATTGTTTTCTGTACTGTTTTTCCCCCTTAAATCTGATATGGTATGTTTCATAATGTAATTGCAATACTTGTCTAACATGGACTAATAAAAGCTTTTGTGCTTTATAAGCATTTTCTATTTATAAATTTAGCCTATTCAATCATTCATTGAGTCTTTTAATGCTTTGATGTCATTTTCTGTTCCTGCAAGGGAAAGAAGCTTTAAAGAATGCTTTCCTGTTAGGATTTATTTATTAATTTACTAAAATTTTACTTTAAAAAAGCCCCATTGGTTAAAGTCTGTTATCTCTCTATTAAAACAGAATGAAACTGGAAGCAAGAAGAGGTTATTCGGTTTATAAGCCATATATTATCCATCCCTGGGCCAGGTTCATTAAGAAACTATAAAACTGACCGAACTTTTAAAGATGAAAGAAAATTCCATTTTGATTATAATAACCCCCTCCAGCATTTCAGAGTAGTTATGTGTTATAGGTGAGATTCTTATAAGATCTTAAGATAGACTTCCTGTATTAAAGTAGGTAATAATTCTCAACACCTCATGAGCATTGCATAATGTATCATCCAAACACTTGAATAAATCTGACTCCCAAACTTGTTTAAAACTATAGATTAGCTCTATCTGTTTCCATCACGTGAAATTTGAGTTAATTTTATTAGTCTTAGCCGAATGGAACTGATTTATGAACATCCCACGAGAATATGGAAGACAAAGAGTATACAGTATTGATGGACCGTGTAGTGCTATATACAATTCTCAAGAGACCTTTTTGTTAAGGCTACTTCAAGTTAATGACAGCAAATGACAGCACTAATGTCTCTGGTGCTGAAGCTAATTATAATCTATATTTTTAACAGGTTTTCAGCAGAGAATCAAGCTTGGGAGGAACTACTTCTGTCTTACCAGAAAAAAATGGAAGAAATATCCAGGTTAGAATATTGGCTATCTTTTAGACTTAGATTATTCTGAAAGCAGGGTTACAAAGTCAAAGGCTATCAAATTTATATAATGTAATGTAATAGACAAGAACAGAAAAAACAGGCCCACACATTTTAATTGCCATTAGTAGGTAAATCCCAAATATTAAAACTGGTGTTTTTTAATATTTCCAAATAATCTAGAGTTAGCAATTTGAGTGAGCAGGTAGTAAAACGTGAACTGGTCAAAAATTTGTTGATGCTACTGAATTTTTCAGAGTGGTTGAACTGATATGGGAAGCAATAATTAATATTGTTTTTAGTGACTAGCTGCTAAGAAATAGCTAACCTTCATCTCACCAGAAAGGGAAGCTGGAAACTTCTAGAAGGGGAAGACAAGAGGTTGGGGGTTGTTGAAGATAAGGAGGCAGATCCAATTTTGAGGGCCGGGAAAGAGTTTTAATTAAGGGGTCAAGATAGATATATAATTTGTTTAATACGTGCTCAGAATTTTTTCCTTATTTTATTAATCTTATAATTGTTCATTGGGGTTTGAAGTCTCTAAGGGCTACACCAGGTTTGGTAACATACAACAAACATGATAGTAATATTGTACCAGTAAAGGGATTTTGTTTTTTTATCCTGTAGAGAAGGATTCCCTTCTCATCCCCCAAAAAGGTGAAGGAAAGACTGTTGCCAAGTCAGATACTCTTGGGAACTGATGGTTGGCACCTGAGAAAAAAGGGAGGACTGGGAACTCAGAAGGAATGAATGAATGAGGGTTGGGCCAGAATCTGACAATCACATACCCTGTAATAGTGAATTTACTGGCCATTAAGTACTGATTATTGTGATCTGCTTTTTTATCTTTTAAGGCAGCTAGAGTCTTGCGAGCTGAAACAAGCACCAGAGGAATCTTGCAGCTACCTTGGGACTTCCCAAGCCCATGTACTTCAAGCCAAGCCAGACTATCAGAAAATACTGGATTGTCAAGCAGAAGTCTTTTATTGCCTAGAGGGAGTGGTGAGTGATGACCTCAGTTATTGTACCATTGTTTTGTCATTCTTTACTGTCTTTTTAAACATTTAATGTTATTAACTAACATTAATTTTAAAAAGACAGGAATGTCAAAACAATGGTGCACTAATTACTGTCTTTTTGGAATATAAGAGGCATTTCCCCCTCCCCTAAAAGAGGCTGATAATTTGGGTGTGTCTTATACTCCGAATGTAGCTTTTTCAAAGCTTTTTTT